>CAUYON010206048.1:0-18486 GCA_963573935.1 Arctocebus calabarensis | reverse complement strand
AGTCCCAGCTACTAGGGAGGCTGAGGCAAGAGAATCGCTTAAGCCCAAGAGCTGGAGGTTGCTGTGAGCAGTGTGACGCCACGGCACTCTACCCAGGGCGATAAAGTGAGACTCTGTCTCTACAAAAAAAAAAAAAATGTTCACAGCACAACTAGGATCCTCTCGCGGCACGCCAGTGAGCTGCAGCACACTGGTTGAAAATCACTGCTCTAGGCAGAGTAATGTGGAGTTATCGACCGCCTCCCATGAGCCCAGGAAAAGTATCTCACTTAAAGACACCTCTGTGAAGTAGAAACTTCTACTGTCCCTGCTTCACAGCAAAGAAAGTGAGGCACAATGGGATCAGTGCCCCAGAAACAGCTCAAGCTCTCACTTGCCAACACCTTCTGCGATGCTTCAAGGACACTTCTACCCCCGCCTCAGTGGGCCCCAGGATGATTGTAAATCTCAAGCATCCAGGGACCTTGGGGCAGGCCAGTCATCTGGACCATTTCTCCTCCCCCCCAAATTTGGGGACACATAGAATTCCCCTCATGTGTCACCAACTGCTTTCCCCTTCTGCTCCCCTTCAGAAACTCATGGTATTATTACCCAAGTTCTCCCAACCGAGGACCCCCTTTCTACCTAGTTTTTTACTCTCCCCTGCAGAGCGGTGAGAGTGTGTGTCTGGGAGACCCAGAGCATGGCAGGCACTTGTTTAAGGCCATTTAGCACTGTCTCTGTGCTGGTATCTGTGGCTGGAGGCAAGAGGCTCAGGGAGACACCTGGGGTCCCTGATACAGTGGCCTGTGGCCCCAACCCCTGCACAGACAAGCTGGCCAGGCCCTGCCAGGAGATAATATCAAACGGATTCTGGCCAGTGATTCATTACAACATCACGGCCAGGGCCACCCTGTGGAGTCTGAAGACACAGAGGCAAGATCTTATGGGGCTGGGGCTGGGGAGAGGGGCAACGAAGGGAGGACCCAGGGGTCAGCAAGGTCCCTTTGCAGGAGGACTCCACACTGCAAAAAATGTCCAGACCACCTCCTTGGTGGTCACTGGCTCACTGGTGTGTGTCAGGTCCTACTGGACACAGCATGACAGAGTGGACCTGGAACCTGCCCTCACAGAGCTGATGCCCCCATGGAAGAGGCAGATGACAAATGGGGAATGACACCAAGAGGACAGAGTTTGAGCCCTGCAGAGAGGCACGGGGGCTGCACAGCGTGTCAGGGAGGCTGGAGCACCGGGAATCCAAGCCTCCCCAAGGAGGTGACTTAGAGCTGAGGCCTGAAGCACGTACAGAGGGGAGCTCCGGGAAGAGGTGGAGGAAAAGTGTGCTAGGAGGGGACACAGCAGGTGCAAAGGTCCCAAGAAGGGACAAGTGCGTAATGTTCTAGAAATAGAAATAAACAAGCAAAAGTGATGAAGCTGGAGCAAGAGCAGATGGACAGGCTCCCTTAGGCTGAGGTGAGGAGCTTGGATTTTAGTGTAAGGGCCATGGGGAGCCCTGGGAGGCTTCAGGCAGGCGCAGGGTGGACGTGATCAGAATGGAGTCCGGCAGCTCACGTTGGCAGCTCAAAGAATGGCCAGAGGGGCCTGAGCAGCTGCAGATTCTAAGACCTGAAGGTCCAGGCGTCTTCAGGGTTTTAGGAGCCGGCAGACCTGGCTAAACCAATCCCAGGCACCCTCATGGTCCCCTGGCTGCCTACCCCCTCCAGGACCTCCTAGGGAGCATTCCAGGCTGCGATTATCTCAGTTTTCCACACTAATTAGCTGAGTTTCACCTCAGGCTTCCCCAGCTGGGCTCTGAAAAGGCCCCCTGGGGAGGCAACCCGGGTACACATCCCCAGTGAGGGTGGAGGGGCAGGAAGTGAAGGGTCCCGCACTGTTTCCTAAGATGCCTCAAACTGGAGCCAGAGACGAGGAAAATGCCCTGCCGGGGGACCTCCAGTACCCTGTCCCTCCACTCCTTTACCATGGGGCACACGGACACCCTCCAGCACCCTGCACCTCCGCCAGCCCCCGACACCTGGCAAGAGGCAGCCCAGCCCCCGCCCCCAGCCCAGCTCCACGGGCTCCAGTCATCTCCCAGCCTGAATCCGACCCTCTCTGTGTGTCTCTCTTGCTCCCTCTCTCTTTCTCTTTCCCTGTCTCTCTCTGGTCCTAACCCCCAGGGGCGTGGGGTTGGGTGAATGTCCCCAGCAGCCTCCAGGCAGGGGAGTGAAGATGGTGCGGCTCAGATGGCTCCTAACCTGCCGGTTTTTCCAGCTCAGCCCTACCCTGGACTGGGCCACCCCCTCCCTGTGGACCCACCTCGCCTGGTTCAAGTGGGGCTGCTGGAAGGTGAGGCCTGCTCAGGAACCTCCTGGGAAACAAACCCCAAGCAGGGGTGGGTTGCCTGCGCCCTCCACATCACCCGGGGCCATAATATGGCTCAGAGTGCCCATCGCTGGCTTAGGGGTCACACAGCTAATCACAGGCAGAATCTGAACACAGGACTAGGACAGGGGTTCAGACATAATGACAGGTTTTGGTGGTCAGTCTCTCTCCTGCTCCAGGCCCCTGGTTTCCTTCCCCAGAGGCCACTTGGCCTCGGTTTTTTGCATGCCCTTCCAGAACTGTCCACACATCCCCATAGTTCTTGTCCTGTCTGTATTTGTTAACACTGTGATAAAATAACAGGTACTGTTCTGCACCTGCTGTCTCACTTAACAATGTCTTGGAGATCTTGTCTGAAGTCAGACACCTTATTAGGCCACGTGGTCTCTTCATGAGATCTTGTCTTATCAGAACCTTCGCCCTTATTTTTAACACCTGCTGGGTCCTCCAGGGAATGCACCAGTCTGGGAAAATTAGGGGAAATAAAAAGGGACCTATTCAATAAAATAAAAGTAATAATGAAGTTAAAAAAAAAATAGATGGGGAAATGGAAGCAAAGAAAGGCGATAGGGCATGCCCACGGCTCCAAAGATATTGGTGTTACGAGGCAGCACGTCTAGATTGAACTGGGTCTCCTAACTCTTGAGTCAAGAATTTTCTGTGGTGTTCTACCTCACTGTGGCCCAGGCTCCTGCCAGCTAGCAGTCCATTCGTCCACCCGTCCACCCAGTCATTCACTTGCTCATCCGTCCTCTACCTGGTCACAGCTGCTCACACCATCACCCAGACATCTGACCATCCATCTCTGCCACTGGCACAATCACCCAACCTCCATCTAGTTTTCACTGAGCACCTACTATGTATCCATTGGAGACACATCCAGCCAACTGATCTGACATAACACATCTGTTCCCACCCCAAGAGCTCAGCAGGGTGGGAGAGATTGACCACAGACTGATAATCACACACATAGACCCCGGATGGGGATCCTGTCTGTGGACCATGCTCAGGGTGGAGAGATACGGTAGGGAGCAGGGAAGCCCTGCCCTGCAAGGCCCCGTCCAGTTCCCCTTCCCACTCACCTGCCCTTCCTGCCCCCAGCCTATCTGGGGACACCAAGCCCCCCAAGAGGGAGGGAGTCCTGGCTAATCGGGTGCCCTCAGGCATCACCCAGCCTACCAGGAACCCCATTAAAGCTTAGCAGGTCACTCCAGTCAAAGTCCCACATACTCTCTGCTGTTTATTGAGTCCCTACTGTATACTAGGCCACAGGCTAACTACTTTCCTTCAGTTCATTCATTTTGTTCTCTCTTCCACCTGCCACCAGCCACACCATGACCTTGGGAGGAAGAAATCGGAGCATATCCCTCATCTGCTCAGAACCCCTCCCACCCACACCCACGCCTCATCTTCTGACTCCCTTTTCTACTCCCCCCCATTCACAGCAGCCCCCCATGCTGACCTCCTTGCTTCCTCCCCCTTCCTCCTTGCCTTGCACATAGGAAGCAGGGTCCCATCTCAGGACCTCGGCACTCCCTGACCCTCTTTCCCCGGATATCCTCATAACTCTCCTCTCACCTCCCTTGGGGTTTTGCTTGAATATCACCTTCTCTCAGCCAGGCCTCCTCTGGCCTCTGTGATTAAAGGCAACACCCCCCACCCCAATAACACCATGAAGATGAGAGTTAGGGGCCGCCTTATTTTCTGCTGTATCCCTGGGCTTAGCACAGTGCCTGGCACATGATAGCTCTGGGGCACGTCTTTGAAAGTCTCCCATGTGCCAGGCTCTGGGTTGGAAATACAGAAAACCAAAAACTATCAGGGCATGTGACATCAGAGACCCTGCATCTAGGACTTCGTTCAGACACTTCCGGAGTATGGGACCTCAGGAAAATACCAGAGGCCTGAGGGGTACTCACTGGTACGCTCCTGGTGCCATCCCACCGGCTCCTCCCAGGGTCCCCGTGACATCCATAGTGTATTATTCTCCAGAAAGAGCTGGCCTCAGTGATTGTCAATGCCGTACAGCCAATGGTCTCTACTTTTACATGTGTCATGAGGAAACCCCCACCGACTGAAACTCACCTTAATGCAACCTCTAAATCAGTGGTTCTCAACCTTCCTAATGCCGCAGTGTATTTTCATTGTTAAAAGGGGTCACGACCCACAGGTTGAGAACCACTGCTCTAAACGAACCAGAACTGAGGCTTGGGAGAAGTGTTTTAGTTTGGGGGCTTTTTTCCCCCCTTTTTCTTCCACTAGTTCATTTACCAGCCCTTAAACGGGCGCCAAACATGTAGCCATCACGGAGCCCCCACTGACACCCAGTGACTCAGAATCAAGGAGAGAGATGGGCCAGAAATATGGGGGAGGTGGGATGGCAGACGTGGTCACCGAGCGGGCAGACCACGCGACCTTCAGAAGGAGTGAACCGGTGAGTGGAGCACGTGGATGGCTCTCAGGAAGATCAAGGAAGGACAAGAACAAGTCCCGGCAAAGTGTGAGGCCACTGAGGCATTTACAATAATACAGGTCTGGGAATGCCAATGAAAACCATAATGAGACACCACCATCTATGCACCGAAGTAGCTCCAGTTAAAAGGACTGACCACTCAAGGTGTACAAATGCTTTGGAAACTGGCAGTGTCTACAGAAGCCTAACATCATGTGACTATTGTGCCCAGCAAAGCTGCCCCCAGTATAACCCCCACAGAGAAGAGAGATAGTGTCCACCAGCTCTATTCGCGTCAACCAAAACCTGGAAACAACCCAAAAGTCCACCAACAGTAGACAGCAGTGTGATATAGTCACACAAGGGGACACAGCACAGTAGTAAAAATGAAGCTGTACATTTTTGGTTCTCTTCTTGAATCTCAAAAGTTTAGCAGAGCAAAAGAAGCCAGACACAGCCAGGCACGGTGGTTCACAACTGTGATCCCCAGCGCTCTGGGAGGCCAAGGCAGGTGGGTTGCTTGAGTTGAGGAGTTCAAGACCAGCTTGAGCAAGAGCAAGACCCTGTCTCTACTAAAAATAGAAAAACTAGCCAGGCCATGTGGTGGGTGATTGTAGTCCCAGCTACTTGGGAGGTTGAGACAGGAGGATCACTTGAGCTCAAGAGTTTGAGGTGGCTGTGAGCTTTGATGCTAGGGTGACTGAGTGAGACGCTATGTCTCAAAAAAAAAAAAAGAAGCCAGACACAAAAGCAGATATCCTGAATGATTTCTTTGACATGAAGTTGTAGAACAAGAGAAACAATTTAATCCGTCAGAAGTCCAGAGAAAAATTTTTGAGTGATTAGAAATGTTCAGTTTCTAGATCCAAGTGCTGTTTACAGGGCTAATTTGGTGACAGTGTATACAGCTCTTGTGTACCCAGGTTATGTCTGTAAAAAGTTCACAATTTAGAAGGTGTGACAGGAAAAAAAATGGAAGGAAAGAAAAGACACATCCTCCCAGAGATGAAAGAAATGCACAAAAATCTGGAAGTTTAAACCCCCAAATTACAAAATTGCGTTCTGATGGAGTAAGGAAGGAGCCAGCCCTGGGGCAGGTGGTCCAAGATCAACTTCAGCTTGATCAGAAATGGACATGTTCTCAAATATTAAGAGAATGGATGCATGTATCACTAACATCAACTTAAATTAAAATATAAGAGTAAAAAAGCCAGCCAAGGGAATCAAAGAGCAATTTTATTACTTGTTGAGCACCTACTATGTGCTCCTGGGGCCCACACTCGGGCTCACCGAGTCGTTGTCCAAGTTTCCCACTGATCGAATCTGAGGGTCAGAAGGTCTGGGCTCCCCCCTCATTTCCCTATGGCCTGGCCCAAAGCACTTCCTTCCACTTTCCAGGTGAGGAAACTGAGGTCAGAGAGGTTAGTGATTGGGGACACCTACTCTCAAAGAGTGTTCCTGAACATCAAAGGACACGACTCAAGTGAAAGTGCCAGGTGAGCTTTCTGAATGCCACGTCCTGCCCAGAACTGGCTACATGACGATGCAGGTTTCCCGTCAGAGCGTTAGGCATTGCAAACCGACAGCAGACGGCTAAACTGGGCCAAGCGGGGTCTGCCCAGGTCATACCCCCATAAAGCCCACCCTGGCTCCACTTTGGCTTACCAAGGATGTTCACAGAAACCAGGGCGGAAAGGAAGAGTTTTCTGAAAACCCTCAGAACTTTCCATTCTGTGCCAGCTGTTTTCACTTGTTGGTGTTTGTAAGGTCCAGGGTCCCCACAAATAGCAATGACACTAAGGGCAGCAGCTGTTGCCATTGTTGACACTCAGCATGTGCAGGCATCGCGTGCAGTTTTGCACCTGTGACTCCTCCTCTATGCCCACCACTGCTCTCCTGGGCAGGTCCTGCAAGTGGAAACTGAGGCACAGAATAGGCTACTCACCCCAGGGTGCACGGCCAGATGGAAGCAGGGCTGGGATTCACAGCAAAGCCTGTGGGACTCCGGAGCCCACATGCTAGCCCAGGAAAGAAGGCAGAGGCCGGCAGGAGGCGTCGGAAGCTGGCAGAGCCACCCCAGCCTCAGGAGCAAGGATCCAGGGAAGGGAGCTGCCCTCTGCCCCACTCACTCCCCTCTCCACTTGGAGCTCTGAGCCCAGAGCTGCGAAGGTCTTTGCCAAGTGGTGGTTTCGCCATCCCCTGCCAGGCCCTGGGGAGCCTCTGAGAGCTCCCTGTTCAGTCTAGGGAGTGCAGGTCACAGCAGTGGGTAAGGAGCACAGCCTGGGGTTCTTCAAACCCAGGTTCAAATCCTGCCTCTGCTGCCCACCAGCTGTGTGACTCCTCCTTTCTAAGCCCTGGGTCCTTCCTGGCTTTTTTTTTTTTTTGAGAGAGAATCTCACTATGTCAGCCTAGGTAGAGTGCTATGGCATCGTAGCTCACAGTAACCTCAAAGGCTGAGACTTAAGCGATTCTCTTGACTCAGCCTCCCGAGTAGCTGGGACTTACAGGCACCCGCCAGAACGCCTGGTTATTTTTTTGTTGTAGTTGTCACTTTTGTTTGGCGGGCCCAAGCTGGGTTTGAACCCACCAGTGTATATGGCTGGTGCCCTAGCCCCTGAGCTACAGGCACCAAGCCCCTGGGTTTTTTTTGTTTTTTGTTTTTTTTGAGTCTCAGGTACCAAGGGTAGGGTTACCTTCTCAGTCCAGGTTATCATGATTGCCTACCAAGCTCTCTCTGGTTAACGCCACTCCCTACTCCCTGCCTGCCCTATTCTCCTGCTTGACGTGTATCTTTAGCTATTTTTTTTTTAGGTTTCTACTTTGACATTGAAATCTAACATAAATACAGTAAGGTGTCTGAAGCACAGAATTCAAAGAATTTTTATTGGCTCGGCGCCTGTGGCTCAAGCAGCTGAGCTGACGGGTTTGAATCCAGCCCAGGCCCGCCAAACAACAATGATGGCTGCAACCGAAAAATAGCCAGGCATTGTGGCAGGCGCCTGTAGTCCCAGCTACTTGGGAGGTGTAGGCAGGAGAATCGCTTGAGCCCAGGAGTTGGAGGTTGCTGTGAGCTGTGATGCCACAGCACTCTACCCAGGGCGACGACAGCTTGAGGCTCTGTCTCAAAAAAAAAAAAAAAAAAAAGAATTTTTATTAATGTATAAGTCCTTGGCCCACCACCCAGATAAACGTATAGAAATGTCACATCAACCCTGAAGGGTTCCCCATCCCCCATCCCAACCTTCACTACCCCACAGAAGAAACCACTATTGGGACTTTGAAATCCATCTTGTCTGTTCTTGAACTTCCTATTTATGTCTGGCTTATCTCGCTCTGCATAATGCTTTGAAGACTGATCCACAGCGAGCTGTGCACGAATCCACGGTTTATTCCCCATCAGCACTGAGTCCTATTTCATCATGTAGACGTGCCCTCCCGGGCCCTCAGCTCCTCATTCACTAAAACACACGTGGATTGTTTCACTTTGAGAATGTTAGGAATAAACCTGCTATGAACGCGCTAGATGTCTTTGGTAGGCATGTGCCTCTATTTCTCTTGGCTATATTGAAGGTCAAGTATTTGTTCTGGTAAAATATTGAACTTACAGAAAAAATTATAAAAATTAAAAGGAACTCCAGAATATCCTACAGCCAGATTGTTTATGTTTTGTCCCCACTTACTTCCTTATTTTTCCTCTTTCGGTATTTTCTTCCTTTCAACAAGCTAAATTATTTGAGAGTCAGCTGCAGGCAAGATATCCCCTCACCCTAAACATTCCAGTGCATATGTCCAGACCCACTATTACACACACACAGTAGCAATATCACATTTGGGACATTTATCATTGAAATGGTACCATTATCAAATCCACATGTCATCATCATTCCACAGATTTGGCCCGGTTCGGTGGCTCATACCTATAATCCTATAATTTGGGAGGCTGAGGCAGGAGGATTGCTTGAACCCAGGAGTTTGAGGTTGCTGTGAATTAGGCTGACACCACAGCACTCTAGCCTGTGCAACAGAGTGAGACTCTGTCTCAAAAAAATAATAATAATTCCACAAATTGTCCCTATGAAAGTCTTTGTGGTCTAGGATAACATATAGGTCCCTTCAGTTGTGTAGGCTCTGTAAACTGAAATAGTTCCTTCTCCATCTCTCCTTGAATCCACGACCTTGACACTTTCAAAGTTCATGGGTTGACTATTCTCCAGCACGGTCCTCACTGTGCATCTGTCTGATGTTTCCCAGTGATTATATTAAGGTTCCACATCTGAGAGATCTTTGTAAGGATATGGTAGAGGTGACGCTGTGTTCTTCTCGTGCATCCTATCAGGTGGCATACAACTGTGATTTGTCCCCAGCAGGATAAGAAAAGATTCCACTTCACAGAGCTGGTACGAGGATTTAAATGAGACACAGCCCAAGAGTTGATTTTGTAATTATTATGTCCCCTGAACTTGGAAGGAGGGCCCAGCACGGGGCAGAAGAACAAACCCAGGCTGCTCCCGCCCAGATCTGTCTCCTGGGCCCTTTCTCACCTCACAACCTAGAACTTAGTTAGACCGAAGAAGCAAAGAGAGACACCGGCACATAGGAGCCTAGAATTCTAGTCGGGCCATGCTGGAGGTCCACTGATGCTGTCTCAGCCTGAGCCTCTAAACTGAGTGAGGGGCACCGAAGCCCAGAGAGGGCAGGGGGATTCCCAAAGGCCACACAGCCAGTCACTCAGCCTGTGGGATCTCAGCCCAGGCTGCTGCACCCTCCACACCAATGATTTTCAATGGAGCACAGCCAGGGGACACTTAGCAATGGCTGGAGACATTTTTGGTTGTCACATTTTGGGCGGAGGGAGTGGCTACTGTCATCTAAGGGGTGGAGACCAGGGGCACTGCTAACCATCCTACAATAGGCCTGTGCAGTGTGTAATCCCAGCACTCTGGGAGGCTGAGGCAAGTGGATTGCCTGAGCTCACGGGTTGGAGACCAGCCTGAACTGGAGCGAGACCCCGTCTCTAAAAATAGCAGGCCATTGTGGCGGATGCCTGTAGTCCCAGTTACTTGGGAGGCTGAGGCCAGAGAATCGCTTAAGCCCAAGAGTTTGAGGTTGCTGTGAGCTGTGATGCCACGGCACTCTACCAAGAGTGACAAAATGAAACTCGGTCAAAAAAAAAAAATCCTACAATGCACAGCACAACCCCACAACAGAGGTCCCAGTTCAAATGCCAGTAGTGCCGCAGTTGAAAAGTCCTGGTCCATGAGGAGCCACAGGCGGCAGCCAATGGGGTGACCCTCTGGCCCGCCTCTGCCCCCACCGTTCCCCAACTAGCTGTGAAGAAAAGGCAGATTGGGACCCTTCAGGAGCAATGAAGCCTTGAGGAAGGGAGTCCACATTGCGCAACTGGGGTTTTGCCGCCCAAGTCTGTTTTTTTCTGAGTTCACAAGAGTTCACATCAGTGCCATTGGAGAGGGTCTGAGGATGCCACAACCTCTGGGGAGCTGAGGGGTGGGGTCTGGTGTTCACAGGGGTGCCTGCAGGGGGCCTAGGATCTTAAGCCTTCCTTGGCTGACAGGTTGCTCGGTGAGGCAGTTACTCCCCAAGATCCTGTTGTCTTCTCTAGACTCTGATTTTATAGACCCTGAGGTTCCAGGTGGAGAGAGAGGATTAACCCTGGCACCTTGCAGATTTTCATAAATGATTTGTTGAATAAACAAGTTGTGATAATTGATATTTATTGAGCATTTACTATGTGCTAGGAACTGTTTTAAGCACGTTGCACATATCATTTCACTCCATCCTCACCACGCCCTATTATTACCATCTCCCCATTTTGCAGAACAAGAAACTGAGGAACAGAGAAGTTAAGTCACTTACCCAAAGTCACAAGCTGTTAAGAGGAACATGAGGGACTAAATAAATGAATACAAGTTCCCATCTGGATCAGCATTTTTCCTTCAGATATTACTAAACTGAAAGTCCAACTACAAATCTTGGAGAATAATGATCCCAGCTCAAGCCCCCTGATTCCCTGGTTCTCTCCAGGTCAGCCCTTCTCCCTCTCACTGTGTAAAGGAGACTCTCCCCAAACCTGAGCCTGAGATGGGGTCCACGACATGAAGGCCCGGAGACGCTCAGGTGATAGGACCCTTTCATTAATGAAGGGCTTACCTTCCACCTCCACAGTGCACAACGGTCAGGGATTATACAAGACCCACTGCACACGTGAGGAGATTGAGTCTCAGAAAGAGGACAGCATTTATTCCAGGTCAAACATCTAAGTGACAAAGCTGGGATTTGAACCTACACCCCTCCAGCTCCTGAGCCCTATAGACGGAAAGTGAAGACACAAAAGGCAGTGAGGAGGAACTGTCTGGCACAGGCAGATGAAACTTGGGATTCATCTGATCAGCCCCATCTAAAAGTGCGGGTCTCTGATACTTATGGGGCGGCTAAGACCAGGGATCTCCGGCTCTAGCAATGACATTATCACCCTGCAATCCCGCTCCTGGGTAAATACCCCAGAAAAACTCTGAGAAGTCCATTACGAGGCTGGTAAAGCTGTGCCACCCACAGAAGAGAACCAGCTACCAGGAATATGTTCACTAACAACCTGCAGTTGTCACAGCTGCCTCAACTGAAGAGAGCCACCTTACCACAGCCATTCTACAGGCAGCCCGGACAGAGCAAGGCAATGTGTTAGTCTGGCCATTTGCCCCAACACGCAACACATTGCCAGCTATTTCCCAGAATACCCAAGTCTCCACAGGCCTGATCACAGTTAGACATCTCCATCTGCTCGAGCCTACTTCCTCCCCCTCCATTTCCCAATAAACATCTTACACCCCAAACTCTATCTCTGTGTCCCTCTGGGGAAGGGACCTGTGACGGACACACATTTAAAAACATGCAACACAACAGTGCTCGTGGCTGTGGGGACTTGGAGGCAACGTGTCTACCACAAGGAGAGTAGTTCATTAAAATGTGGCAGGCACGTGCAAAAGAACATTATGCATCAGTGTAAAAAGCAAAGACTTAAAGCCAGGTGTGGTGCCTCACGCCTGTAATCCTACCACTCTGGCAGGTGGACGATTGCTTGAGGTCAGAAGTTCAAGACCAACCTGAGCAAGAGCAAGACCTTATCTCTACTAAAAATAGAATAATTAGCCAAGCATGGTGGTGTGCACTTGTAGTCCCAGCTAATCAGGAGGCTGAGGCAGGGGGATCACTTGAGGCCAGGAATTTGCAGGGAGCTATGATGACACCACTGCACTCTAGCTTGGGGGACAGAAAGAGACCCTGTCTCAAAAAAAAAAAGAAAGAAAGAAAGAACGTAAATGTCTATCAAAAAGAGACTGGTTACGGTGGAATATTATGTGATCACTGAAACAAATGTGGCAGCTCTATAGTATATATAGGAACAAGGTCCAAGATACATTGGTGAAGGAGAAAAGCAAAGCATACACCAGCATGGGAAGTGTGCTGCCATGTGCATCAATTTCACATGTGCTTGCTCACACAGACCATCTGAAAATGGAGAAAACTTGAAAAGTGTGGTGACCTCTGGGGAAGGGACCTGGGAAAATGAGGTCAGGAGTGGGAGGGGGATTGACTTTTCATTGCAAACCCACACCTTTCCAGTTTTGAACAATAAGCATATATTAAGTATTCCACTTAAGAGAAAAAAAAAATAGAGAGAGGTCATGGCAGAGTTGATCTGAGGTTAGCCACAAGAAGGGTGGCAGCGCATGGGGCCAGAGCCCGAGCAGGGTGATGTAGGCATCTACTTGGGGAGCAGAAGGTGGAGGGGCGTGGCTCGGCACCTGTGGCTCAACAGGCTAAGGCGCCAGCCACGTACACCTGAGCTGGAGGGTTCGAATCCAGCCCGGGCCCGCCAAACAACAATGGTGGCTGCAACCAAAAAATGGCCGGGCGTTGTGGCGGGCACCTGTAGTCCCAGCTACTTGGGAGGTGAAGGCAGGAGACTCGCTTGAGCCCAGGAATTGGAGGTTGCTGTGAGCTGTGATGCCACAGCACTCTATCTAGGGTGACAGCTTGAGGCTTTGTCTCAAAAAAAAAAAAAAAAAAAAAAGAAGGTGGAGGGGCGGCAATAGCAAATTGGTTACATACAGTGATTGGGTCAAATAAGTGAACGTATTGAGAATGATGGAAGCTAATTTTCTCACTAAAGGAAAAAAGAGTTCCAGATATAGAAAGAAAGAAAATTAGAATAAACTCTGTGGTGCAGGACTGGGCCTGGAGTTACCAGTGTAAACTCATAGTTTTCTAAATAGATGACAGACAGATGGGACACAGTGGCTCATGTCCGTAATCTTTGCACTCTGGGAGGCTGAGGTAGGTGGATGATTGCACTCAGGAGTTTGAGACCAGCCTGAGCAAGAATGATACTCCATCTCTCCTAAAGAAAAAAATGGAAAAACTAGCCAGGCATTGTGGTGCACACCTGTAGTCCCAGGTACTCATGAGGCTGAGGCAAGAGGATCACTTAAGCCCAAGAGTTTAAGGTTGCTGTGAGCTGTGATGCCACAGCACTTTACCCAGGGTGAAATAGATGATTGATAGAAAGATAGAGAGATACATACATACATAGATGATAGACAGAGGTTAGAGAGACAGATAATTGTTACCTATCGAAGTAATACAGATATAAATGTGTGTCTAAGTAGATACATACAGCCCTTAGCTCTGGCCACTAAGAGGACCAGGGAATAGAGACACCCCAGCAGCAATGAGCACACTTTGTCCTGAGATCTTGGTTTCTAAATACCAGTCTCCAATAAAAGGAGCCAAGGCTCCTTGCAGAAATGGCTGATTCCAGGGTTGGGGCAGGGAAAATACTAGATGAACCTAGAGCACCTCATTGTGCCAAAAAATGAGAAAGTGTTCGAAGAACAATGGTAGTATGTCAGTAGGGCACAGAACCTAGCTAAAGGGGCTCCCAGGGGCCAAAGCTGGGACGATGTGAGCATATTAAAAAATGAACAATTATGTTGATGAGAAGGAAGATGAAGACGTACAACCCACTGAATGAATAGAAAACTATGAATCCATACTTAAAAAATAAATAACGAACTGAATGTTTGATAACATTCAGGGTATTTATGTAGTTTCAAAGTACTTTTCCTCAAATGCTTCATAACTGCAAAGGGGCAAAAAATAACTTTACAGATGTGAAGCCTGGCAGATACCTCCTCAACCAAGTGATACATGAACAGCAATGGGACAAAGAGGGACACGGCCTCCCTTCTGTGCTTTTCCTGCCAGAGATGTAGAATCTGACTCTAACCAGGAGAAAACCCACAAGGAAAGACGTGCTACAGAATAGCTGGCTGGTATCCTTAAAAGTGCCAAGGTCATGACTTTTCCCAGGGAAAGACTGAGAAACAGTTCGACCTTAAAGGAATGGCAGTGAAATGCAATATGTGATTCCAAACTGGATCCTCTTAGTAGACTTCTAGGGCAATGGCGAAACTTGAGCAGGTCTGAGCAGATGATCTCAAGGCATAGTGATAATTTCCTGGCTTTGATGGTTATATCATGGTTTATGGAGGAAAATGTCCTCATTCATAGGAACTACGTATCAAAACATTAAGGCAAAAAAAAAAAAAATTCTGGGTGGTGCCTGTGGCTCAAAGGAGGAGGGTACCAGCCCCATATGCCAGAGGTGAAGGGTTCAAACCCAGCCCCGGCCAAAAACTGAAAAAAAAAAAAAATTAAGGGACAATAAGGCATCAAGTCAACAATTTATTCTCAAATAATTCAGGAAAAATGTTCTTTATACTGCATTAGAACTTTTCCATCAACTTGAGATCTTTGTCCAAAAAAGGGGGGGGGGGGTTTAAAACACACAGTATAAAAAAAGAAATAGGATGAGATCTATGGTTGAATAACAGTAGCAGGAATTAAAACACATACTCTTAGTATTTCTTATGGCTCAGCAAGCCACGCTAAGTGTATACCCAATTGAAATATGAGCAGATGTTCATTTCAGCCAAATTCTACTTTGTTTAACTTGTTTTAAATTATCTCATCTAAAATATCTTTTTTTTTAAGAGTCTCACTCAGTTGCCCTGGTGTTGAGTGCTGTTGCATCATAGCTCACAGCAACCTCAAACTCTTGAGCTAAAGCGATTCTCTTGCCTCAGCAACCCCAGTAGCTGGGACTACAGGCGCCTGCCACAATGCCCGCCTAGTTTTTTTAGAGACAGGGTCTTGCTCTTACTTGGGCTGGTCTCATACTCCTGAGCTCAGACAATCCACCCGCCTCGGCCTCCCAGAATGCTAGGATTATAGGCATGTGCCACGCTGCCTAGCCATAAAAATGTCGGGGTTTGGCTCGGCGCCTGTGGCTCAACAGGCTAAGGCGCCAGCTACGTACACCTGAGCTGGCAGGTTCGAATCCAGCCCGGACCCGCCAAACAACAATGATGGCTGCA
Organism: Arctocebus calabarensis; assembly: GCA_963573935.1. Classification (NCBI taxonomy): domain Eukaryota; kingdom Metazoa; phylum Chordata; class Mammalia; order Primates; family Lorisidae; genus Arctocebus; species Arctocebus calabarensis. The sequence goes on along the minus strand of CAUYON010206048.1, from coordinate 3,216 downwards.
ACCAAAAAATGGCCAGGCGTAGTCCCAGCTACTTGGGAGGCGGGCGCCTGTAGTCCCAGCTACTTGGGAGGCGGAGGCAAGAGACTCGCTTGAGCCCAGGAATTGGAGGTTGCTGTGAGCTGTGATGCCACGGCACTCTCTCCAGGGTGACAGCTTGAGGCTCTGTCTCAAAAAAAAAAAAAAAAAGAAGGGGGAGGGGCGGCAATAGCAAATTGGTTACATATAGTGATTGGGTCAAAGAGTTTGAGGTTGCTGTGAGCTATGATGCAACAGCACTCAACACAGTGCCTACAGTCCCAGCCTGTAGCTGGGACTACAGGCACCTGCCACAATGCCCGCCTAGTTTTTTTAGAGACAGGGTCTTGCTCTTGCTCTGGCTGGTCTCATATTCCTGAGCTCAGACAATCCACCCGCCTTGACCTCCCAGAATGCTAGGATTATAGGCATGAGCCACGCTGTCGGGGTTTTTTTGGGTTTTTTTTAGAGACAAGGTCTCACTTTGTTGTACAGGCTGGTCTTCAACTCCTGGCCTCAAGTGATATTCGCACCTGGACCTCCCAAAGTTCAGCCCAATTCTAAAGAGCCAAAATCTGGAAACAAATGTCCATGAGTAATCAAACGGATGAATAAATTGTGGTATATCCTTGTAATGGAATTCTCCTCCCTAATAAACACTAATATATATAACAGCCTGGATGAATGTATAGTTACAACATTGAATAAAGTAAGCCAGACACAAAGCATGCCTATTATGTGATTCCATTTCAAGTGTGGAAGCAGGCAAAATTAATGTTTGCTCCTAGAAATCAGGATAACGATTACTGTTCGGACCAAGGGATGGGTGACAAGAAAGGGCACAGGGGTTTCTGGGGCACTGAAACGGTGCATTTCTTGATCTGGACATTAGGGGATCCATAGCAGGAAAATTCACAGAGCTGTGTGCCTCTGTGGTGTGCACGGGCCTCTGTGTGTATATTTCACTGACAAAGGAAGACAGAAAACAGCATGGTGCGTAGTAAGAACAGATATCAGCCTCACTGAGGCGGGGGCTACAGGAAGTAGGAGAACTGGATGTGGGAGCTGGGGGGGTGGGAACAAAATGCAGTGCGGGCCTTGCGAGGGCCACTGACAGTCGTGTCCCAAGAACTGGAAGTATGATGAGCTCTACATCTGAGATTCATGAATAAAGGCAGGAAAGGGTTTCTGTTGTCTACTGTCCCTCACCACCCCCAAAAGGGTCAGCCAGGGCAAGGCTGATGACTGGCCCCATTTGGCATGAGAATTCTGAGGCCTGGCTTGAGTCAAGTGGCCCAACTGCCCTGCCCCCTGCCCCAGTTCTCTCTCCTCCACAGCCTGCAGTCTCTCACCCACCAGGCTCTCTGAAGAGTCTTCCCCCTGCCTGGCCACCTCTAGCCCTGCCAGGGCTCCAGGGCTGGAACAGGGATCTGGTGACAGCTATAAAAATAAAAGCTCACCCAGCTCTGCTCCCTGGCCTCCAGACTCACCTCGCAGAGATCTCAGCTGGTCTGGCCCCAGGCAGGCTGGCAAAGGTGCCTCCCAGCCCTGGCAGACCAAGGCCTTTGTAAAGCAGGTGGTAGTGGCGGCAGCATGGGGCAGAGGGGTTATTCAGGGTAGCTGGGGCATTCGGTCCCAGCACAGCTGCCAACATGCTGTGAACTACATCAGGGCCTGACCCTCTCTGTTTCCAAACTGAAGGCCCCTTAGTGGGTCACATATGTGGCCTGAGTGGCACAGAGTTTGGAGTTTACTGAGGTCAGCAGAGAAATTTCTGTACATTCTAAAGGCCTAGATCAAGCCTGACCTGATGTACACTGTGATTTCAAAGTCACAGGGGAGATACCTGAGGACAGGCAGAATATTTTCATGACAGAAATTCCTTGCACATTACTTCTGGCTACCATTTATTCAAAAAGAATAAAAAGAAATCCTTCCACCACTTCAGATGAAAATTATTTTTCCTAAGCAAAGAGTTCATTTCTGCACTCATGTGCAATAGTGTCAGTAGAACACTCTCAGACAAGGAAGCACTGGGGCATCGCTAAAAAAATGCAGGTCACAAAACAGGTTGATTCCGCTTTGGCAAATATATCAGTTAGAAATAGATTCAGCTGCCAGTAACAGGAAGCCAAAATGACAGAGACCTCAATAAGCACAGATTTCTTTTTCTCTCATGTAAACAAGCCCAGAGCAAGGCAGGTAAGGATGGGTGTGGCTGTTCCACCACCATCAAGAGTTCAAGTGCCTTTTGTCTTTTGGTTTCACCACCCTTAGCAGATGGCTTCCATGCCTCAGTGTTTGCCTCCTAGATCAAGATGGCCCCTGAAGCTCTGGCCATCACATCTGAGTTCCAGGCAGGATGCAGGAAGAAGCAGGGAATAAGGCACTGCAGAGAAGGGAGGCAAAAGGGAATATGCCTCACAGCTGAGTCAGCCCCCATTAAAGTGCTTACCCAAAACCCCCACCTACAACTACTATTTTTATTTCAGTGGTCATCGGTAGCTACAAGAGAGGCTGGAAAATATAGTCTCTTAGTTGAGCACTTGCCCCCAACAATAGAAGGGTCCCATTGCTAAGGAAGGGGGGAGTGGGGAGTGAATAATATGGAATCAGCAACCATACCTACAATGAGAAAAAATACATATAGAATGAAAACTCTAGAAGTTAACAACTGCTCATACACAGGTCTCTCTACAATGACCCTGCTTGAATAAACCCATCAGATCTCTGCAAAACACCATGAGGAATTTTATTATCTTCTTGTTACAAATGGACAAAACTGAGTCCCAACAAGACACATTCACTTGCTCCAAATAATGCATCCAGGAAGTGGTGGGTTCTACTTTAAAGAAACTTGTGGCCTTCCTGGTACTTAAGTGCAGCCTTTTGACTGAATGTAAATTTTACATAACAAATCCTTTCATTAAAAAGAGTGAAGCTGGCTCAGCGCCTGTGGCTCAACGGGCTAAGGCGCCAGCCACGTACACCTGAGCTGGCAGGTTCAAATCCAGCCCGGGCCCGCCAAACAACAATGACGGCTGCAACCAAAAAATGGCTGGGCGTTGTGGCGGGCGCCTGTAGTCCCAGCTACTTGGGAGGCGGAGGCAGGAGACTCACTTGAGCCCAGGAATTGGAGGTTGCTGTGAACTGTGATGCTACAGCACTCTATCCAGGGTGACAGCTTGAGGCTCTGTCTCA
>CAUYON010206046.1:0-15701 GCA_963573935.1 Arctocebus calabarensis | reverse complement strand
CCAGCAGGGTTGATGTGTGCTCTTCAACCTTTTCTTTTGGCTCAGATCCAAACCATCGGCTTTCTTGCTGAGTTTCTGTCCTTTAACTCTCCTTCTGGATGGGAACCTCTGCGGAAAGCTGGCTACAGATCGCCATCTTGGCTCCTCCCTCTTTAGGTTTTTATTTTAAGCGGGAAAATGTTTTATTGATGTAAGCAAATCTTAAAATGCATTGTAATTTATACAAGATTCATGAGAGTTTGCCTGGATTCTACAACTTTGTATTTCTTCTTCCATGGACATTTTTAAATTAAATTGATAAAATGCATCTCTTTCTTCTCATAATTTATTCAACATCTATTCATTAGGGACCCACAATATTGGAGGCACTGGGAATACAAACCAGGAAAACTCTTTTGCCCTCATGGAGCCAAGGGAGGGAAAACGTGATCTGCAAATGTACAAGTGAAACAAATGAGACAGAGCCGAGGATGTGTGATGGAGGAAAAGTAAAATGAGGAAGAGAGAAAAAAGGATGCTATTTTCAAATGGAAATAGCCATTGTGAAAGATTTGAGTAGGGACCTAAAAGGGGTGAGCAAGGGCAGGCCCTGCCACCAAACTGAGCTTGGCAAGTTAGTAACAGCAATGCTGTCACAGGGAGAGCTGTTGACATGGGCCCAAAGAAGTAGCCAGGGTCAAATTGTAGCAGGTCCTATAGGATAATGTCAGCACATCAGCTTTCATACTGAGAGTTTTGAGGAATGGTACAATTTAACTTGCATGTTAGAAGAGCCATTCTAGGTTTTACATTAAATGCAGATGACAGGAGCAGAAAGGCAGGGATGTTAGATGAACACACTCACACACATGCAAGGTTGATCTTCAATATTTGCAGGTTTTATACTTGCAAATTTTCCTACTTTGAAAAATTAGTATATAGCTTCAATCTGCAGTACTGTATCAAAATGTGCATGTAGAAAATAGTGAAAACGTTGAGATGCCCAATGCATATATTCTTGCCTGAGGTCAAGCAAGGTGATTTCCTGCTATCTTGTCTCAGCTTTCCTGCTGTAAACAAGCATCTTTATTGCAGTCTAACAGGTGGCACATATTTTTGCTCTTTCACGTTTTTGTTATTGATTTCATTGTTTGAAATGGCCTCCATGTGCAGTGATTAAGTTAAATGCAGTCTAACATTCCTAAGCACACAAGGCTGTGGTGTACCTTGCACAGAAAGTATGTGGGCTAGATAAGTTTCATTCAGGTAGGAGTTACAGAACCCTTGGTAGTGACTTTAATGTTAATGAATCCACAATGCAGCATTTCCAGGAAAGAGAAGTGAGAATTCACCAATATGTGCATAAGGCTGCTTCAGAAAGTTCTGAATTAAGATCCATAGTATGTGTCAGTGCTGTGGAAAAATGGAAAAAAGACTAAATTTGTGGATTTATGAGATGGTGACCAATAAATCCACCAGTATAGTACATTGTGGACAGCACTGTTGTGAGGCTAAGAGCCATGGAAATTTAACATCCCTTCACCCAGTTTAGGAAAATGTTAACTCTCCTTGGCTAGCGCTGGCTGGCTCACACATTTTAAAAGTTGTTGTGCAATGAAAAATATTAAATTTTCAGGTAAACATTAAATCTGAGGTCCTACAGATCAGGAGACTTAGGAATGTAAAAAAATTACCTGCCAAGTATATATAAAAAGGGCTATGGGGAAAAGTTAGTTTGCAGTCGGAGGAGACTGACTTGATTTACAGTGACATGAGCAAACAACCCTATGTGACACAAATGACCTCTAAAACCCTGGCCATAAATCAAAAACCATGAAATTAATTATGTGTGAGAAATATATTTTAAAGAAGGTCTCTTAAGACAGAAACACTCATAAAACCACGTTATGTATAGATGACAAAAATGTGACCAGGGACTTAAACTGAACCCAGTATTTCCCCTGGAAGCAACAGTTCTGTATGCTTGGATTCAGCATCTCCAGTGAGAGCTATGTGTGTTTTAGTACTTAGCTACTGCTACTAATGAGCATCAACTGTGTGTATCGATATGTATGTGTATGTGTGTTTTGGACTCAGTTATGTTCCCCCCAAATTCTTGTTAGAACCCTTATCTTCAGCATATCAGGGTGTGACTGTCTTTAAGGATGGGTCCTGTTCTAATATGACTAGTGTCCTTATCAGAGGAGATTTGGACACGCAAAGGAGGTACCAGAGAAGCACACATACAGAAGAACCACCATGTGAGGGGCAGCAGAGGTCTGGCCATCTGAAAGCCAAAGGGAGAGCTTCAGAAGAAACTTGACCCTGCCGGCACATTCATCTTGAACTTCCATCATCCAGGATTGTGGGAAAATAGATTTATGTTGTTTAAACCACCTAGTCGGTGGTATTTTTCTGGGGCAGTCCTAGCAGTCCTAGCGTGTGTCAGGTAAATAATATTGGTGGGTTGGAACAGACATGCTTATTATGGATGGTAGTTTGGAATTTGTGAGCCATGATTGAGTTTGGTATATGCTGAAGGAAGAGATAAGGAGATTTGCTAGAGAAATGGATATGGCTTACTAGAGAATAATGGAAATTCATGTCCATGAGGAAATATTTCCCTATTTTGTTCTCTTTTAGTATTCACATGTTACAGTATTTTTTTTTAAGAAAAAGAAGAAAAAATAAATCTTATGATGCAAGAGGAAAAAAAAGACCACCCTCGTCATATCATTGAAATATTTCCAGTGGAACAGAGAAAGCATGATGTAGTAAAATCATAGTATTTGTGATGACCTAAGTCTTTCTGTTCTGGGTCCAGTTTTTAAACATTTGATCAGGAAAACCTATTTTTGAAAAGTTTAAAATATTTTCAAGAAAAAAATGATTTCTTATTTATTAATGTTATTTTACAAGGTTATCTTTTAAAAAGACATCAAGCATAACTGCTCAAACTGTAATTAAGTTTAGAAATGAATACTGAATGAATTTTAAGACTGAATGATTAATGTACTTTGACTAAAATTACCTAGAAGCAAACCATTTATAGAATATTAAGTCTTGTTTAGGAAAAAAACTTTTGAAATAAATATGTGAAGACTTTCTTTGCACTTTGGTTTAAAGCTTACCATTTTTAAGCTTAAAATATCAATGATAATTACAGTATCTTACAAATATACTTTGAAAAGTAATTTCTATGCTTTTAGTTCAGCCATTACAGCATTCAATTTCATTATTTGAATTTTCACTTGAAAGTAGTAATGATGTATTTTTGTGAGATTGTGTCTGGAGATGATTTTTAGGAAAGATATTTTCATGTATTCAATTCACTCTTTTTGCTTTTTTGCTATTTTTTTTTTATATTTTTTGCTTTTTAATGCAATTACATGTTTCACTTTAATAAGGAACCAAACATAATCTTGATTTTGCTTTTCTTCCCCCTTATCTCCAATTATAACTGTGACTCTTGTTTAGATTGTGTGGCTACAATAAAATATTCTTTTCATAGTAATTGCTAACCTTCTTAAGCTGTATTCTTCTTTCTGTTCTTCATTTATTTGTAATTTGTTTTGAAGTATTTTGTTTATTTCATAATGAGAAAAAATAATTTTTTTTGAAGTATGTAAGTCCCTAACCCCACAGTTACCTTGGCTAATTAAGTGCAACAACACTTTTAGCTATAGAATAGTGTGATAAAAAATTTTAAATTCTAATCAAAATAAATTGCACATATTTTAAAAAGAAAGGCTTATATATTAAGTAGGATCTTGATTTCACTGCTTTAAGACAGAATAAAAGAATGATGAATTAAATAAGTAAAGTCATACATCTCTTTTGTGTAAAAGTGCCAAGATGAGAACCCATTACAGCTGCATGGAAGTGGACAAAGGAGGGATAGAGAAGCTCTGCCCAGGAGGTCATCCCAGATTCCGAGTTTCTGCTACATTTTTGTTGCTTCACCAAGTGTTTTGTTTGTCTGCACCATTAAAACTCACCTACATCCACAGTCCCACGTGAGAGAAAGGAGAGGGAAAAAGGCAGAGTTACCCAGAAGTGACATATGACATTTCTGCTCACATCCAGGGTCCTATTGCACATGACTTTTCATAGCTACCATGAATTCAAATAAAATTTTGGAGATCCTATTAATAAAAGAGTAGAATGAGAGAATGGATATTGGGTGACCAAAGACCAATACCATTCTCTCACAGCCCGATCCCTTCTATACTGACGGGTAATTTTATTTTTGATTCTTTTAAAACATACTTTTGGACAAAAAATGATTCTTAGTAATTTTGATTTACTTGGTACAGCTGAAAAGATGTACAGTTCTGTCCCTTGAGTCAGTTAATTCGAATTGTTATTTGGCAACCTGTAAATAAAAGACACTTAATCACTGCTCTACTAACTGCACACACAGACACTTAGTGAGACAGGATACCACAATAATACCTCCTTTTTCAGAAATATCTGGAACATTATACAAGGTAAAGTTACTGTTTCATCAGAGTTATCAGACACTGCTAAACATTAAATGCTAGATCCTCCTATATTGATCATATTATTATTATTTTGCTTTCAGGGGTCAACTCCTTTTTTTGTATTATCCTCCTTGGAAAGTTTTTTGTTTGTTTGTTTGTTTGTTTTTTCATGTTTCTCCATGGCTTTATTTTAGGGAATGTTGGAAAAATACAGATTTCACAGTACATTTCCTGATAGAATAGATTTAGAGATCTACAGGTTGCTTTGAAAGTCACAAACAGAGACTTTTAAAATTTTCCCTTGTGGTTTCCCTGAAAAGCCAATTTTTATAGAAATGTAATAGTCTTAGTTCCATGTGCAGGTAAGCACAACAAAGATTTCATTTCACTGTAGATATTAAAGCTGAAACTCCTGTTCAATTACTACTCCTGTGCTGGCAACAACCTGTTAGCTCTGTCTGAATGTTTCCTGGTCCCACAATTCCACTGTCAAGAATGAGTACTGGTGCCAAGTCCAGTCAATGACCTGGTGATCACAGATACAGAGTAATCCCTCACTGTTTATTATAGGAAAAGAAAGAAGCTATACAAAGTGAAAGTGAAAAAGGAAGCTACCCCTTATGACACAAAGTGAAAATACATTCCAGAGACAGAGGAGCAGGTCAGTTCATGAGTAGAGAAAGACCCAGAGTCTGACCATACATTGTTATTTATAAGCTCACTAGTTTGTTCTGCCTTTCTCCTGGTAGGATTGGTTGTTGTTTCCACCTTTGGGGTGATAGACTGGTTGAAATTATATAACAGATTACTTAATAGGTTACATAAGAGGTTGGTTATATAACAGTTTCCCTTTGTAAGCATGAGTCTTCCTTAGAATTCTTCACAAAACCTCCCCCATGCTATGCTAATGAGGTAAGGACCTTAGGTTAGTTAAAGGTCACTAGGAACTCTTTACTGTGTGTGTTCCCACCAGGGAACAGCCCTTGATGCAACTGGTTCCTGTTCTCTGTCTGTAGTGACTTTCTTGCCACCTATTTACCCTCTGCCACACCTAACAAACCCATAGCTGACATATAGCTACCAGGTAAAGTAATACATATAACAAAAATTAATGTAAAGGTACAATAAAACAATAATGACTAGATATTTGAGAAGAAAGATAATTCTGAGTTGATGTGAAGATCAATAGTTGCTTAAAGCTCCATGAAGGCACTGGCCAATTACGAATAAAGGGAAGCAAATAATCCAAATCCAAGCATGGCTACTAGGAAGGATAAAGAAATCAACAAAGCTCTGAAAAGTAATAGAAACCTTGAATGCCTAACTGTAAATTTGAGAGGATTCTAACGCATGGGCGAGTTCTGGAACTGCTCAAGACGTTGAGAAGCTAAGTCAACTCACAAAGTAAAATTTTCTGCAAATGTGTAGATATCAGGAAAAAAAATCATCATAAGGAGAGAGAATGGTTTCTCAACTACACAATCGTCCCTGAATAGTCAAGAATGGCTTCTCGACTACACAGACAATCTTCCCTTCAATCACTTGATTGAAGGTCAAGTGATTCATGAACTGACCTTGGAACCCGTGATGGTGGAGCTTGATCCTTTATGCCTTTCAGGGATAAGAAGAGTATTTGGTAGACTTTCTGTCAAAAGCTCAGGGAGATCATGCCCAAGGAGAAGTAGTTAACCAGAGGAACACTGATCTTACTAAAACTCTGACAAAACCCTGAAAGAGTTCAATATCTAATTAGAGTATCAGTAAATGTATCTAATAAAGGAAAGGGAAGATCCTCTGTGTTTCAAGATAACATCATATGGGGCCACTGTGGCTTTCAATTAAAATCTCCAATGTATAACAAAAATAACTAGACATTCAAAAAGGCAGATATGATAGATAATCAAGAGAAAACATAAATAATTTAAGCAGACGTATGGATGATACAGATATTGTAGGTAACAAAAAGACCTTTAAATTAATTAGGAACATATAATGAATTTGAATTAATTATAATTACATGTTAATGAAAATTGAGGAAAAGGTCAAAATTAGTGGATGTAGGATTTTTATATATAACTATTATACATGAAAAGTTTCATAAGGACATTCAAATGCAATTCCTATAATGTAAAAATAAAAAAAAATAGTTTAACAGCAGTTCAGAGAAAATGGCAAAGAGAAGATAAATAATAGGAAACACCCAAAGAATGGCATGTAGAGAGAGAAAGAAATGTAAAAATGAAATAAAAATGAGATGCCTATAAGAGTTAGAGTAACACACTCAAAAGTTCAACTTAATGAAAGCTACACTCTGAAGTCATCCAAAAAAACACATGGAGAACAAAGTTTTAAATTGATCTTTCTAGCTGAGAATGAACTGGAATGTGATTGGGGACCTTGTTGTATCTCCTGCTGTTGGAGATACAGAAGTCAGTTAGTTTTCTAAACTAAGTCACATCACAAATTAAGTTATTTTCAGCCGATATAAACTGAAGGTAACAGGCTGAGGGAATTATTTTTTAGACAAGTTGAATTCTCTTTTCTTTTTCCTGATGGAATCACTCTTGCCAGTTAATTTCTTTGATGCCTCTTTTAAAGTGGTAACAGTCAACAAGGACCTGCATTTCAACTTTTTCTAATGATTTCCTCTAGAGCCATCCAGTCCAACATAATAGCCACCAACTATATGTGGCTGTTTATAGGGAAATTGGTGAAAATGAGACAAAATGTAAAACTCAGTACCTTAGTTGCAGTAGCCACATTTCAAACGATCAATCACATTGAACAGTACAAATGTAGAAAATTCCCAACATGTTCCATATCTATTTGAAAGTCCTATTAGACAGCAGTACCCCAGAGCTATGGAGTCAATAATCATATAGTTTTCCTCTTAACTTTCACCTGATGCTTACCAGAGTATAGAAAGGGTCAATAACTTTCCTGCTGGGAATATTTACTAAGGTAAGAGCTATGCTTTAAAATCATTGGTGAGGAATATATCAGTTTTGTTGGAATTTAACTATCAGAAACTATGCATCATTCCTTGACTATCATTGTTTCAACAGATAAAGCCTTAGTTTTTGTTTGTTTAAACCTTAGATTTTGTTTGTTTATTTCTGTTATAATAAGCATGGTTGCCACTTTCTTAAATCCCAGTAAAGAGGGAATTTGGTAGTGGTGGTATGGAGGTCATGTTCTAACATTCAGCATGTAAAGTTTTATTTAATCTTTCTATTTTCAGATGGCACCCAGGCTTTCCACTCACCATAATTGTTTTTCATATTAACTTGCAACTAATTTCCTTATTTTTTACTTCACTCTTTCTCTGTCTTCAAAGCTCATGGTGTCTCATACATTTGAGACTTGTTTTGATATATATTACATACTGATTTCCACTGGCTTTCATATGATTTCAGGGTTCTTCTATGTTGCTTTCCAGTACTTTCTCATTTTCTATTTTTTTTTTTTTTTGAGACCAAGGCTCACTCTGTAGCCCTCAGAGGGCTACATAGAGTTCCGTGGCAACATAGCTCATAGCAGCCTTCAACTCCAGGGCTTAAACAATCCTCTTTCTTCAACCTCTTGAGTAGTTGGGACTACAGGAATCTGCCACGACACCTGGCTAATTTTCCAATTTTTAGGAGAGGTGGGGACTTGCTCTAGCTCAGGCTTGTCTTGAACTCCTAAGCTCAAGCAATCTACCTACCTTTACCTCCCAGAGTGCTAGAATTTAGGTTTTTCTAGATATAAGATTATATTTTTAGCAAACAAGAATAACTGGACTTCATGTATTCCAATTTGGATGCCTTTTATTTTTTCTCTCTTGCCTAATTTTTCTGGCTGGGACTTTCACTACTATGTCGAATAGCAGTGGCAAAAATAAACCTGCTTGGTTTATTATGGTTCTTAGAGGGGGTGCATCGGCCACTGCAACTGCCTTCTATCTATCATTTTATTGGTATAAATTTATGGTGTACAAGTACAATTTTGTTACCTGGATATATTGTGTAGTGATGATGTTAGGGCTTTCAGTGTGCCCATCACCTGAGTACTCATTAAATAATTGTACTCATTAAATAATTGGTAATCATCCACTCCCCTCCTACATTCTCCTCCCCGACTCTATTGACTATCATTCCATAGTCTACATGCATGTGTACACATTACTTAGCTCCTGTGTCTGAGTTGTTTCACTTAAGTTGATGGCCTCTAATTCCATCCACATTACTGTAAAGACATAATGGCTGAATAGTATTCCATTCTATAGATACACACACTAACACACACACACGCACACTTTTTAAATCTAGTCATCCATTAATGGACACTTATATTGAAGCCATGTCTTTGTTATTGTGAATAGTGCTGTGATAAATATATGAATATAGGTGTCTTTTTGGTACAACGATTTCTTTTCCTTTGTGTAGATGTCCAGTAGTAGGATTGCTGAATCAAATGGTAGTTCTATGTTTAGTTGTTTGAGAAATGTCCATGATGTTTTCTGTAGAGGTTTGCTAATTTATAGTCTAACCACCAGTGTACAAGAATTCCCTTTTATTTGCATTCTTAAAATCTGTTATTATTTTGTCTTTTTAATAATAGTCATTCTGACTGGTGTAAGGTGTTATCCTCTTGTAGTTTGAACTTGCATTTCTGTGATGATTAGTGACATGAAGCATTTTTCTTCACGTTTGTCATTTATTTGCCCTCTTTTGAAACATATGGATGCATGTTCTTTGCCCACTTTCTAATTGGCTTATTCTTTTGTTGTTGTTATATTGAGTTTTTGGTGCTCCTTGTACATTCTGGATGTTAGTCCCCTGTCAGATGCATAGTTTGCAAATATTTCTCTCTCTCTGCAACTTGTCTTTCACTCTTTTGATTATTTCTATTGCTATAAAGCTTTTTGGTCTTATTTGCCTATTTTTGTTTTTGTTGCCTATGCTTTTGAGGTCTTAGTCATGAATTCTTTGGCTAGATCAATGTCAATAAAAACCTTTCCTAGCTTTCCTCCTAGTATTTTATAGTTTCAGGTATTACATTTAAGTTTTTAATCTATCTTGAGTTTACTTTTGTATAGGATCAGAAATAAGGGAGTAGTTTTATTCTTCTGCATATGAAAGTCCAATTTCTCCAACTCAAGACCAAACGGATTCACAACCAATGCTACCAAACATGTAAAGGAAAACTAATACCAATCCTCCTCAAACCATTTAAAAAATTGAGGAGGACAGAATTCTTTGTAACTCATTGTATAAGACCATTATCACTCTGATACCAAAACCAGATAAGAACACACTAAAAAAGAGAATTACAGGCTAATATTTCCCATTAACACAGATGTAAATATTCTCAACAAAATACTAGCAAACTAAATACAACAGCACATCAAAAAGGATACAGCATGCTCAGCAGGTTTTATTTTAAGGATGCAAAGATTATTTAACACATATAATCAACAAATGTGATATGTAACATAAACAGAATTAAGGACCTACATGATCATATAATGATCTCCATAGTTGAAGAAAAATAATTTGAAAAAATTGGCAAAATGACAAACCGATAGCCAACATTATACTGAAAAATAAAAGCACCTCCTCTAAGAACCGTAATAAACTAAGCAGGCTTATTTTGCCACTTCTATTCAACGTAGTAGTGGAAGTCCCAGCCAGAAAAATTAGGCAAAAGAGAAAAAATAAAAGGCATCCAAATTGGAATACATGAAGTCCAGTTATTTTTGTTTGCTAGAAATATAATCTTATATCTAGAAAAACCTAAATATTGCAACAAAAATCTCTTAGATTTGATAAATTACTTGAGGATAGTTAAAGGTTACAAAATCAAAGTACAAAAATGAGTAGTATTTCTACATACAATAATGATTTATCTAAGAATCATGTCAAGATGGAAACTCTAATTACTACAGCTACAAAAAATTAAAATACCCAGGAATATGTGTAACCAAGGAGGAGAAAGATCTCTAAAAGGAAAACTACAAGACACTGATGACAGATGATGGCACCAACAAATTTAAAAGAATCCCCTGCTCCTGGATTGGAAGAATCAACATTGTTAACATATCAATACTACCCAAAGTGACTTACAGATTCAAGGCAATTCCCATCAAACTATCAGCATTATTTTCCACAATTTTAGAAATAATAATTCTAAACTTCATATGGAACCAAGAAAGAGCCCAAATAGCCAAAGCAATGCAAAGCAAAAAAGAACAGAGCTTGAGGCATCACATTGTCTCAACTCAAATTATGCTACAAGGCTATCCTAACCAAAACGGCAAGCATGGTACTGGTATAAAAATAGACACATAAATCAGTGAAACCAAATAGAGGACCCAGAAATAAAACCACATTATCTATAGCCAACTGTTCTCTGACAAGGTCGATAAGAGCATACTCTGGGGAAATAATATTCATCTTTCTTACAGTTTCCTTGTTTTATTAAAATCTCTTATCTACTCCCTTCTTTCGTATTTGTTTCCTCCTCCAGGCCCTTTTGCACAAACATTTTAATATGTTTTTTAAAGACAGAGGGGTAAACAAATATGTTTGCTATTCCAGGTTTAACCAAGACTCCTGTGCTATTTTATATCTGACCTGTGAGTAATAAGTGAAAAATTTGTATCAGTAGGAACTGGCATGGAGTGTGCATTTAACATGTGCCAGGAACTTAACAGTCTTTTGAAATATGAATAATTCTATACCATACTTGGTACTCATCATATGGAAACAAAACTTAAAGTTAAATCACATCTTGGAGATGCCAGAGGTTAATAAGTGACAATCTATTTATGCTATTTAAGCTGTGCATTTAAGATATTTATGTCTGGTTTTGCCATGCTCCCTGATGTCATGTAGTGCGGTGGTTCCAGGTACTGTTTGTCAAGGTTTCCTGCCTGGATTTGAATCCCAGATATGCAATACAATAGCTATGTGATTTTCTACTTAATATTCATTTAATTTACCTGTGTTCCACTTTCTCTATGTGCAAAATATTGATAATAGTAGTATTGACCTCATAGGAGTGTTGGAAGGGTAACTACAGTAATGTATGAAAAATATTTTAAGTAGTGCCTGATGTAGAGTAAGCTCTATCGATGGGTTAGTAATTTCTAATTGGAGTATTTTACTCCCTTATCCATCCCAAGGAAGAAGAGATATTGCTTCCTTTTATGAATGGTTTTTGAAATCTAGGAAGTGTGGCATTAATAGTGTGATGTCCACTTGTACTTTTTTTTTCCTACTTTCTGCTATAAAGATTAAACATGGAAGAATTGTTACTGAGTGGGGTAATGAAAGAGAATGTGATGACCTATTTCACTTTTAGACATAGGCCCTACAAATTCTGAAGATGCCGCTCATGTTAGGATTAAGAAAAAATTCTCCAGATTTATTTTACTGAGTTTTCCACATTATTTTTATTACACTCATTCCAATTTCAAAAGCCATTCTAATTATTGATTTAAAACCCCTAGAAAACATTTTCCCCATAACAAAATTGCTTTAGGATCTTAGTTTTCTAAATGTTATTGCACAGGACGTCAGAAGTAGTTGTGGGAATTTTAAAACTATCCTGAAACAACCTCCTTGTGTGCTTGGCTTTTATATTTCGAACTAAATCCAAACCACTCAGCTTGAGTGCCATCAGCTGTTGGCAAAACTTAGTTCCTTGGTTCTATGTTAAAGTGAATCATTTTGTAAACAGTCTGACAACCAAGATATAAATCCTTGAGTTTACACAGGTGACCTCATGAATATTCCTTTTCACCCTTTGTGTGCAGCAGAGACCAGGCACTGAATATTAAAATTTCTTCTAATCATTGTAACTGAAAGGAAAGGCTGACAGGTCCATACTCTGTACATGTGTTTTAAAGTTAAGGAGGAAAGGACATGAGAAAATACTTTATAAGCTTTGCTGAAACCGAAGCATTTGGAGCACAGTTTAAGACATTTGCCAAATCCTAAATACAGCTGGGTTCTCCCACAGTTTCTTTAATTGGAAGCAGATTTCTGGGCTAATTCAGTAATGTGAAGAGAGTTCTAACAGTATTTCTTTCCTAAAAGTAGGGCATTGTATTTGCAATGACCACTTCTAACATCAACAACTCGTTGGCAAATTTTCTGTCATAATTCAAATGATATCTGGTTACACATTCCCAATGTTTTTAGTAGATTAGCTTGTCATATAGCTATAAATATATTTAACTAATGAGCAAATATCTACATAGGAATTAAAATTAATAACTGGTAACTCAGTTTATTAGGTACTGTATGTTTGAAAAATATAAAAGAACATATCTAAAGAATTAAAAATACAAAAATATGCATATTCTAAAGTAAAATTCCATGTCCTTGTCCTGTTTCAATGTGAGAGAGATAAGTTCGCTTCTTACAGAAGTTTATAAACTTAACTAAAAAATTTAGAAAAAAAGAAATTAAATTAAAATAAAAAATGTGTTTATATCATACTTATGTAATATATATTTAATTTACGATTACAATGCTAGTTTCTGAGTCATCAAATGTGGAATTTAACATTGACTAAATATTATAAATTAAACTGAAGATACAATTCTTCAAAATTTATTTGTTTCTACCTACATATTCACTTTAAGTCTCAGTTTATTACATCTTTAATTAGAACTAATAATAATACTAATAATTTAAAAGAAATTTATTACAAAGTTTTATAAAAAAAGCATTGAAATAGATTTTTTTAAAGATTACCTGCAAGGTATTATTCCACGCTGCTTTACAATTACATTTTGGAAAGAGGGGGATAGCATTTAATTTTTAATACAGCTCCTTTTGGGGGGAGGTTGCCTGTGGCTCAGTGAGTAGGGCCCTGACCCCATATACCGAGGGTGGAGGGTTCAAACCCAGCCCCCACCAAACTGCAACAAAAAAGTAGCCACGCGTTGTGGTGGGCTCCTGTAGTCCCAGCTACTTGGGAGGATGAGGCAAGAGTATCACCTAAGCCCAGGAGTTGGAGATTACTATGAGCCATGACGCCACAGCACTCTACCAAGGGTGATAAAATGAGACTCTGTCTCAAAAAAAAATATATAGCTCTTTTTTTGATAAAAGTCTACATAGTAATTAAAAGGTAAAATCATTATGAACAGTTTCCAGATTTCACCTATAAAATACCTTTGTATCAATAAATATTTTTACAGCAATAATCTACACCAGTTGGTATCATCATGATTTTCCAAATTTCCTATCTTTTGAAAATTACATAAATGACTTTTATTGACATTATTGTTATAATGTAGAGTATTACCTAATTTTAGCAGCACAGTGAAAGAGCCATTTTGGAAAATGAGCATAGCTGAAATACAAGCATTTGATAAGGAGATTCTATAAAGATCATTTTCATTAAGGCAATAAAAGTCCCTCAAACATTAAGCATTAAAATTATCCTAGCAATGTACTATGAGAAAGAAGTTCTTACCCTATTATTATGTAAAACAACTAAATAAAGAGTTCATACATTTCTATCAGTTTGTTCCTAGGATCTTTATTATTTTCCACTGGTCTTCATGTTGTTTTCTGTGTTAATACTACAGTATCTCAATATTAATACATTTTAAGGAAAGTCTTGATATCAGTTAAGTAAGCCTTCCCAAGTTTTATTTGCATACAAGAATGCGTAGCTATTTATGAATTTTTAATTTTCATTTCTACTTCAGAATCAGTTGCTAAGTTGGATATTCTGTTGTAGTGCTGGTTGATATTACATTGGTTCTATAAATCAACTTGTGAAGAGCTAACATATTCATAACATTAAATCTTTTATCCATACTGTGATATATCTCTTCATATATATCATTAATTTCTCTCAATAAACTTTGTTCCATAGAATTATTGCATTTCTTTCTCTTAGATTTTTTTTCCTTACTGCCTGATACTTTTCATGTTATAATAAGTTGTGTCTTACAAAAATGTTTTTCTTATTGATATTTTAAAATGCAATGGATTTTTTTAACGACCTTACTAAACTCTAAATAATTCCATCGATTTGTAGATTGTTTCTATTTTCTATGTCAGAAAAAAATATCATCTACAAATAGTTGTTACAACTATTAGCAACATTACATTACTATTAGTAATGCTACAACTATTAGATATGTGCTATGATAACTACAAACAGTTATCAATACTGACATGGTGAATAACAGTGGCAGTGATATTTTGTTTTTGCTTACTGCCTTACTGTTGTAGGTTTAGCATTAAGTGTGATTGTAGAAATTTTATTTTTAGATTGAAAGATGTGCCCTTTTGGTGTATGGTTTGTTGAATTTTTCAAACTCATGAATGGATGTTGAATTTTTATAGACTTTTTTATATATTATATGTAACTATTCTCTTTAAAATGTGGCTAATTTTATTGATTTTTCAGTATAAGCCAACCTTGTATACCTGGGATAGGCTAGGTCCTATTATGGTTTACATATTATATGTTGTTGGTTTTGCTTTACAGAAGATTTATTTTTAATTTTTGCATCTGTATTTATGAATGAGAGTGACCTACTTCTATTTTTTTTTAAATTTTCTCTTCACGCCAAGTTTATGATAGCCTCACAAAATTAGACGTAGAATATACTCTGTTTTTCTAATTCATAATAGAGTTTATATAAGATTGGAAATATGTATTTATTATAACAAACTGAAGAATGTAAAAAATTCTGCACTATTCTTTGAGCTATTGCTGCCACATATTAGAACACTTTAATTCCATATATCTAAACAACATATAGGTATAAAATTTTATTATACCACATATAATACTGTATATATTGATTATTGGACTAAAATATACTGACAGAAAAGCACATACATTATAAACTTCCAGATCAATAAACGTCACAAAATAAATATAACGTGTTTACATTTATGTAAAAAAAAAACACACAGAGAAATAGACATACCCCAGAAGACTTCCTAGTCCCCACTAGTCATTACCACTACCCACCCATCCAGCCTCCCAGCCCTTCATCCCTAAAGGTAACCACCACCCTGATTTATAACACCAAAAGTTAATTTTGCCTATTATTATTTTTTTTAAGACAGAATTTATTCACAGAAAAGAAAGAAAAGAATACAGAAAACATTAAGGCATCTGTTAGAGGGAGAAAATTCTAGTGGGGAGAGAGAAGCTCTCTCCATTTCTCTCCCAGTCTTTCTCCATCTCCTCCTTTAGGCCTTTAGTCTCAGG
>CAUYON010206041.1:0-13548 GCA_963573935.1 Arctocebus calabarensis | reverse complement strand
TGCTTCATATACAATCAGAAATATTTTGATCATACTGTTACAGATAGCCTTCATGGCATTTTCTTGATCACTATATAAAGACATTGATACTCTACATTTAATAAGTTTCACCAGTACCCTGCTAAGATGCACCGTAGGTGTAATCCGTAGAAAGCAATTATTAATGAACATTTGGGCCCTGATATTATTAAAGAACCCCTTTCTAATAATAACAGCAGCTGTCATTTTTAAATGCATGCAGTGTGCTGGCTTTACGTGCATGTTGTCTAATCCTTACCAGAGAAATAGAGGATAGGATATATTATATATTATCCCCATTTTACCAATAGTGAAGCTGAGACCGAGAAAAGAGAAGTAGATTGTTCAAGATCATACAAGAGTTAGCAACTGGCAAAGTTAGGATTCCAACTAAACCTGCCTGATTTTAGAGGTACTGATTGCAACTAAGGGTATGTATTCAAAACCAAAATGAAGTCATCAAATGAAATGAGGGAGACGCACCAGAGATATCATGAATTTATAGGGAAGGGAAGATTGTTAAAAGTGTTCAAATGGGCAACATTTGCTCCTTTGTTTGAATGTTGCCAAACCAATGTGGTCAAAAATTCATTTTATTTCCTTTGTGATTAATACTCCTCTAATAATTATATGCTCAAGTCAAATTAAACCAAGATAGGATTTCCTTATAGTTCTTACCTGAGCTAGAAAAACAGTCTGGATACCACATCTGCATAAGCTTCCTTGAGAAACTAAATTCTAATCCACATTATTATTTATGAACAATCTCCTTCTAGAAAGTTTGTAATGCTAACTGTTTCAGAGAAATGTTAATTTTTAACTATGGTATACTCTATTTCTAGACTTTGGGGAGGAAGCTTTAAAACTAAATCACCGGGAATTTCAGAATATCTGAGGGAACTTGAGAAGTTGGAAACTGATGGGTAGTTAAACGCCCAATACAGGGTAGTGTTTCCTAAAACTGTCTTGTTTACCATCTGCACAGAAAATGTGGGAGTGCTTTTTAAGAATGCAGATTCGTTGGCTCTACCCTGTATCTGCTGAACCTCATGGGCCAGACCTGAGAATTTGCATTTTAAACAAGAACTTCTCCACCTGTCCCGCAGTGATTTTTGTATATGCCAAAGTCTAAATAACAATCCTATTATGGAACGTTGAAGCTCATTGATATTAAAAGAGATATTAGCATTGTAAGGAAGCTTTGATTGCACTCAATGCAAAAGTCCCACATTTATGTTTTTCTTTTCCTCCCAGGCCTTTTCTCCCATTCTATCAACAGATTCCACTGAATGTTGTTTATGCAGTAACCAAGTAAGTAAACATTGTTAAAAACTGCTTCTTAGTTTAGTTATTGTTTGCTTCCATATTTGCTTTCAGAAGATACTTAGCTAAATAAATATTTTTCAAACTGTGGGTCACAAAACATTAGAAAGTATGAAATCTTCTGTGGGTCATAAGTAGCATTTAAAAGAATGAAAGAGAATAGAAGATAACCAAAGCCTCAGGCATATTGAGGGGGAAGGGGGGTGTTTATCACTTTTGTTTCAGATAAATAGATATATATGTGTATAAGCATATAATGAATTGTGACATAAAATGTATTTCTTATTAGGAGTTGTCTTAGTACATTTGGTACTACAAAAATGTCACAGATTGGGTAAACAATGGAAATTTTTTTCTTGGAGTTCAGAGTGCTGGAATTCAGTGAGTGCTCAGGTCCTTGTCACTGTGTCTCCACGTGTCAAAAGGAGCAAACACAGGGTGGAAGGAGAAACAGCAAAACAGACCTAAGCTAGTTAGTTCCCTCCAGCTCTTTTATGAGGTTGGGGCTCTCATGACTTCACCAATTCCCCACAATGCCCCACCACTGATTAATTTTAAACATGAGTTTTGGAGGAGATACACATACAAACAATAGCAATTGTGCGCAAAAAAAAAAAAAAAAGTTGAAGAGTGCTTTAAATGTCCTTTTTTTTTTTTTTGTGGAGACAGTCTCACTCTATCGCACTCGGTGGAGTGCTGTGGAGTCACAGCTCACAGCAATCTCCAGCTCTTGGGCTCAAGAGATTTTCTTGCCTCAGCCTCTCAGGTAGCTGGAACTACAGGCGTCCGCCACAGCGCCCAGCTAATTTTTGATGCAGTTCGGCCAGGGCCAGGTTTGAACCCACAGCACTTGGTATATGGGGTCGGTGCCCTACTCGCTGAGCCATAGGCGCTGCCCTAAATGTCCTTTTTCGCTTCTCTGAAAAACACACTTATTTGGCAGCAATTCTTTTTCATTTTATCAAGAAAACAAATGAGTCATGGAATTTTTTTTTTTTTTAATCGCCCTTAGTAGAGTACCGTGGCATCACAGCTTACAACAACCTCCGACTCCTGGGCTTAGGCAATTCTCTTGCCTCAGCCTCCCGAGTAGCTGGGACTGTAGGCGTCTGCCACAATGCCTGGCTATTTTTTTGTTGCAGTTTGGCTGGTGCCGGGTTCGAACCCACCACCCTTGGGATATGGGGCTGGTGCCCTACCCATGGAGCCACAGGCGCTGTCTAGAATATGTTTTTTAATTAAAAAAAAACTTATTGTTTGGGATTCATTGAGAGTACAAAGAATTAGGTTACACTTGATTGCATTTGTTAGATAAAGTTCCTCTTATAATTGTGTCCTGCCCCCAAGAGGTGAGCCATGCACTGTGACCCCTCATCTTCCTTCCTCCTCCCATCTCCCCGCTACCTCATTCCTCTACCCACCCCCTGTATTAGCTCATCTACTGTCTTCATGTTAGAATGGAGTACATTGGATTCTGGCTTCTCCATGCTTTACTAAGAAGAATGTGTTCCTCTTGTGTTAATACAAAAGATGTAAAGTCTTCATTTTTTTTTTTTTTTAGTGGTATACATATACCATAGCTTTTTAATCCATTCCTGGGCTGGTGGGCATTTGGGCTGTTTCCACATTTTGGCAATTGTAAATTGAGCTGCTATAAATAGTCTAGTGCAAATGTCCTTATGATAAAAGAATTTTTTTCTTCTGGGTAGATGCCTCGTAATGGGATTGCAGGATCAAATGGGAGGTCTAATTTGGGTTCTTTGAAGATTCTCCATACTTCCTTCCAAAAGGATTGTATTATTTCGTAGTCCCACAGCAGTGTAAACGTGTTTCCTTCTCTCCACATCCACGCCAGCATCTGCAGCTTTGAGAATTTGTGATGTGGGCCATTCTCACTGGGTTTAGATGATATCTCACGGTAGTTTTGATTTGCATTTCTCTGATGATTAGAGACTATACACCTTTTTTCATGTTTGTTAGCCATTCATCTGTCTTCTTTAGAGAAGGTTCTATTCATATCTCTTGTCCAGTGACAAATGGGATTGTTGGGTCTTTTTTGTTGATTAATTTGAGCTCTCTGTAGATCCTATTATCAAGTGTTTGTCTGATTCATGATATGCAAATATCTTTTCCCATTCTGAAAGTTGTCTGTTTGCTTTGGTGGTTATTTCCTTAGCTATTCAGAAGCTTTTCAATTTAATTAAGTCCCATTTGTTTATTTTTGTTGTCTTTGCAATTGCCATGGAAGTCTTCTTTATAGAATCTTTCCTCCAGCCTATATCTTCAAGTGCTTTCCCCACACTTTCTTCCAGGCTTTTTATTGTTTCATGCCTTAGATTTAAATCTTTCAACCATCTTGAGTCAATTTTTGTAAGTAGTGAGAGACGTGGGTCCCGTTTCAGTCTTTACCTGTGGTTATCCAGTTCTCCCAACACCATTTATTGAATTGGGATTCTTTTCCCCAGTTTATGTTCTTATTTGGTTTATCAATGATCAGGTGGCTGTAAAAAGTTAATTTCATCTCATGGTTTTCCATTCTGTTCTAAATGTCAATGTCTCTATTTTTGTGCCAATACCATGCTGTTTTGATGCCTATGGCCTTGTAGTATAGCTGAAAGTCTGCTAGGGGTGATATCCCTGGCTTTGTTTTTATTACTAAGAATTGCCTTAACTATATGGGATTTCTTATGGTTCCATACAAAACAAAGATTTATTTTTTGCAAATCTTGAAAGTATGGTGATGGTGTTTTAATGGGGATTGCATTGATCTGTAGATTACTTTGGATAGTACAGACATTTTGACAATGTTTATTCTTCCCAGCCATGAGTATGGTACATTCTTCCATTTGTTAATATCTTCTGCAATTTCTTTTCTTAGAGTTTCACAAATATTTTTGTAGAGGTCCTTCACCTCTTCTCTTAGGTGTATTCATAGGTATTTCCCTTTTTTTTAAAAGCTACTGTGAAGGGAATTGTGTCTTTGATTAGCTTCACATCTTGGATGTTACTGGCATATACAACGGCTACTGATTTGTGACATTGATTTTTATATCCTGAGACATTGCTGTATTTTTTGATCACTTCCAAGAGTCTGTGTTTGAGTCTTTGGGGTTCTCTAAGATGATATCGTTGGCAAAGAGTGAGAGTTTGCCCATTTGCCACCCATTTGGATGCCCTGAATCTGGGGCTCTAATTTCAGGGCAAGATAGCAGGTTAGTAGAGTATTCCTTTAAAAATCCAATTTTTGCTGCGCTCTTTCCTGTGTGAATATAACATAATATTTCCGTAAGAGAAAAAAAGTCCAAGGTATTTATGAAATGATCAGGAATAGAAACCTTTTTTAAGGTTTCAGATTTTTGAATAGAAATTTATTTACAGTTGGGCTTTCAAACATGCATTAAAAATATGGTTATTCCTAATGTTAGATAGATAGCACCTTCTGAATAGGACATATGTTATCAGATGTCTTTAATCTTCAAGATAAATGCCAATTATGGTCCCACTTCTCCCTTGGTTTATTTATTTATTTATTCAAAGTATTATTCAAAACAGCATCCCTTGGTTTTTGCTTTTTGTTTTTTATTGAGAGAAGGTTTTGCTCTGCCACCAAGGCTGGAGTGCAGTGGCATAATCAAAGCCCACTGCACTCTCAAACTCCTGGGTTTGAGTAATCCTCCTGCCTCAATCTTCTGAGTCACTGGGACCATAGGTACA
The DNA here is from genome assembly GCA_963573935.1 of Arctocebus calabarensis. Taxonomy (NCBI): domain Eukaryota; kingdom Metazoa; phylum Chordata; class Mammalia; order Primates; family Lorisidae; genus Arctocebus; species Arctocebus calabarensis. The sequence continues at coordinate 8,493 of CAUYON010206041.1, read as the reverse complement.
TGTCACCATGCCTCGCTAATTTTTGTTATTTTGGTAGAGATGGTGTCTACCTTTTGGTAGAGGTTGGTCTCAAACTCCTGGCCTCAAGTGATCTTCCTGTCTCGGCCTCCCAAAGTGCTAGGGTTATAGGCCTGAGCCACTGTGTTCAGCTTGCCTGTTATTTTTCAAAATGAAAATATCTCTTTGTTTTTGCCATTATCTTTAGTTATTTATTATTTGTTTAATTGTTGCCAATTCTTGTGCCAACTAGAAAAAACATTTTCATTTAAATGAAAGAGGCTATTTTTTCTTTTAAAAGTTATGTGTACATTTTTTATTTTATTTTATTTTATTTTTTGAGACAGAGCCTCAAGCTGTCACCCTGGATAGAGTGCCATGGCTTCATAGCTCACAGCAACTTCCAATTCCTGGGCTCAAGCGAGTCTCCTGCCTCCGCCTCCCAAGTAGCTGGGACCACAAGCGCCTGCTACAACGCCCGGCCATTTTTTTTTTTTGGTTGCAGCTGTCATTGTTGTTTGGCGGGCCCGGGCTGGATTTGAACCCACCAGCTCAGGTGTACATGGCTGGCGCCTTAGCCTGTTGAGCCACAGGCGCCGAGCCATGTGTACATTTTTTAAAAAGAGGTAGAAAATTCAGAAATCTATAAAGATGAAAAAAATTCTCTGTGTAATTCCACTATCCAGAAATAATTACTACTATTATTATTTCATTGTATATCCATGTAGGCATTTTTATGCATGAAAATGCGGTCTTTAAAAGCATAAAATTGGGCTCGGCACCTGTGGCTCAACGGGCTAAGGCACCAGCCACGTAAACCTGAGCTGGCAGGTTTGAAGCCAGCCAGGGCCTGCCAAACAACAATGATGGCTGCAACCAAAAAAAAAAAATGGCCAGGCGTTGTGGTGGGCGCCTGTAATCCCAACTACGTGGGAGGCGCAGGCAGGAGACTCGCTTGAGCCCAGGAATTGGAGGTTGTTGTGAGCTGTGACGCCACAGCACTCTATCCAGGGTGACAACTTGAGGCTCTGTCTCAAAAAAAAAAAAAGAAAAAGCATAAAATTGGAATCTTACCATACATAACACTTAATGACATCCTTTTTTGTACTTTATAATGAATTATGGACATTTATGAATGTTCATAAATATAGATTACCTTATTACTTTTGAAGATCTGCATAAATTCCATTATAGGTTTTAATTTTTCCATTTTTTCTCTTTTTTTGTTTTTTAACCAATTCTATCAATGATGATCATTTAAGTTTCTAGTTGTTTACTCTTATAAATGAGACTTTTGGGCCTCTTTGCATATATTTATTTGCATATATGTCCAATTATTGCCTAGAGTAAATTCATAGGAGTACAATTGCTGGGGTGAAGGGTATTTTAAGGATTTGATACACACTAACCGACAAATAATTTGTCAGTTAGGTTGTACCTGTTTATATTTCCATCAACAGTTTATGAGAATGCCTGTTTCTTCACAACTTCATCAATACTAGGTATTTTATAACTTATAAATATTTGTGTGATAAAGTAGCATAAAATAGTATCTTGCTGTTTCAATTTCCTTTTCTTTTATTACTACTTATTTTCAATGTTTTTGATTTTTTTTTAGAAGCTGTACTTTTTGTTTTGTTAATTGTTGTTTACCCATTTTTCTATGGGTTGTTCTTACTGTTTTACAAGGGATTTTTGTGTAGGAAGGCTGTTTAACTTCTTATCATATAAGAAGTGGTCTGTTTCCAGGTTTGCCATTCATCTTTTAAATTAGTTTGTGATATTTAGAGGTATAGAAGTTTAAACTTACCTTCAGTTCTATTGATCATTTCCTTGTATAGTTTCTGGCTTTTACACTTTGTTTAAAAAAATCCTTAAATCAGAGATGATATAAATATTTACTTAAGATTCCTGTTAGTCCTTTTATAATCTCAAATTTCCATTAAATTTTTTAAAAATATGTGAAATTAATTTTTGGGCAAGAGACGAGGTAACTTTTCCAAATTAACCGAGTGATCATCTCATTAATTACTGAATCATCTATCCAGAAAGATCTTGTTCTTCCTCCTTTCCTCTCTCCTTTGCTCCCTCCCTTCCTTCTTTCCAATCTCTGTCTCCTTTAACAGAAAGCAGCTGTTCTGTTTTCTCTGCTCCTGTATTTCTGGAGGGAAATAGAGATTGGATGTCCAACTGAAAGAGAAAGAAATCAAGCAATGTAGCAATTCTGAACAGGTCCAGAAGCGCTGTCCAACATTCTAGAATCTACCTTTTATAGTTCTAGTCTACAACCTTGCCAGTGACACCCAGATAAAAATAGACACTTTTGTAAGTAGACCAAGGTACTATACCTACTTAGTTTCTTGTAGAGGTGAGAATAATCATTCAATTCTCTTAAGATTTGGGGGCATAATCCTGGTTATAATAGATTCATAACTTGGTGCCTGTCAGTGTTTAAAGAGAATATAGACTCAGTGAAGCACAAAGATTTATTTCTCCTTGAGTATGTAATATTTTAAGTGATGCTATGAGGTTTTAATTTTTAAACTTATTTTCCCCTTTAGAGCAGAACCATATAATTTTCCTCCTGCTTCCACTAAGTTCATACCCATCCCTTCAAAGTCTACTGTGGGCACTCAGACTGATTATCGGGATGCTGATGTTCAAACAGATCCGTACTCTCCAGAATATCTAGTATGTCAGGACTCAATCCCTGAGCTCTTGACACTGGCTACTCTTACTTGGGGTGAGTTGGCAATTCTCTCAAATATTTAGTACTGGTAACTGTGTATGCTGTTGAAATGATCCACAGTGTATAGTGCTGCTATGTAGGTGACTACAACAACTTCATAGACTCATAATTTTTTTGATACTTTTGTTCAAACAGAGATATCACCTTTTTATTTTAAGTGCTTTATTGTGCTGTATCCCTGAAGCTGAAGTTACATTTTGGCTCAATCCATGGTCGTTTTGCTGACTGCTTACCTCTCTCTAACCTGTTACACCTAGAGAATTAACTCCTTTTCACTGAGCAGTCATACTTCTTTACAGATAAACGTTTTTACATGTATAATACTGAATGCACACTCGTATATATAAAAACTAATGTTATTTCAGTTTGCCAAAATATCTTATAATTTATCAAAGCTCCCTTACATTTTTATTGGAAGATTTGGATGATTTCTTTTATATTATCTCTGACATGCTAAATATCTTTCTGCCTCAGAAAATCACTCTAAGAATTTAATAAAATCTGGCATAGGCCCGTATTACATGCAACTATAAAAACCAACAAGAGATGGTACCTCTGGAAATTACCAGAAATTAGCTTATCTAATTCACTTGATTGTAGCTGGAAAAACTGAGTACCAAAGAGGTTAACTACCTCCTAAAAGGCCACAGAGATAGTTTGTACACTGTCATGACTTTTGTTAAAATGAAATTGTATCCCCCCCTTGTAATGAATGAATATCTGTGATCAAGTTTGCATCCTAGGTAATGCTGATGTCCATATCTGAGCTCTAGTTTTGATTCTTGTTTCCTGTCTCATGTTATGAATCCATATTAAGCATTCTCAACACCCACAGTTTAAAGCAGTGGCTGCACTTTCAAGCCTAGATGGCAAATTAAAAATATACTTATATATTATATAGTATATGATATACTTATCTTCCCCTTAGCGCTCTGAATACATAAAAAAAGAAAAGAAAAAAATAATAGATTTAGTAGCCACATTTAAAAGTCAAGGAAGAAAATATTCATAAGAGAGAAATGGAGATTTTTTCCTAAAAGAAAGAAATAGCTAGGGACATGTGCTGGTGGGCTGGGCTTGTGAATGGCCGGGAGCCAGATCCAACCTCCCTGCTCACACTGGAGGGGCCAGAACCTTTCTCCTTCACATAGGTGGGGCTGAAGCCTGGTGCCTACTATTTTAAGATTATAGCCAGAGCCGAGGCAGGCCCTCCTGCCAGGGGCCTTGGACTTTACCTCGTCTATGGTAGTTAGCATTGGCATTAAGCTGCAGAAGGACCAGAGCTTCACCCTGGGCTCAGAAATGCTTCACTAGGCAAAAAACTTTATCTGGTGCCCTGCCCTAGGCAGAAATGAGGTGAAGTGTCAATAAAAGCGCCTATGACTCAGGCCTACTCCTACCATTTGTGGGGCCCTGGGACTCATAGGGAGGCCCACATGTCACATGTATAGGTATTTTAAGATTATAAATCAGGCCAGGTGTGGTGGCTCAGGTCTGTAATCCTAGCACTCTGGGAGGCCATGACATGAGGACTGCTCAAGGCCAGAAGTTCGAGACTGACCTGAGCAAGAGCATGACCTCATCTCTACGAAAATAGAAAAATTAGCCGGGCATGGCGGAGGCACCTGTAGATGCAGGTACTCAGGAGGCTGAGCTTGCACTTTACCTCAGGTGACAGAGCAAGACTCTGTCTCGAAATAAGGGTAATAATAATTAATCAAGCTAATATTCCTTAAGTAAAACATGTGCTTTTTTCTCACAAATACATCTTTATAACAACTTAAAAAGACAAATTTAAATTTCAAATTCTTAGTCTCCTTGGGATTCCATGCTGACATATGGTGGCAAGGCACGAGCCCACAGGTTGACCACCCTGCTCTCTACCCACGCTCGCGCTGGGGCCTGTCACGCACGCATGTGATTACCTCAGCTCTCTTAGCCATCCTCTGTTCACGCATTCCTACAAACAGCTGCCATTTGGCCACACCTTGGGCTGCGGGGTGAAGAACAGCACCATGAAGAATGCCCGCAGGAATCTGAATCTTGAGAAGAGGCCTGCATAGACTTTGGAAGCAGCCTTGGGGCCATTTGTGCCCAGGCTGGATTTCCAGGTCTCTAAGGGTGGAAGTAGCTCCAGAAGGGCATGACCCCTTCGATTTCTCTTCTGGTGATGGGCAGGGCACTACAGAGTGAGGCCAGGAGCAAGCCTCTCCTGTCTTGTCAAAGGCTGCTACTGACCAGGGTGCACATGAGAGAAACCTGTAGCTGGTCTCAGCTCAAGAACCAGAAAGCACCCTGGGAGCAGGGATACCAGGAGTAATCCACAAAATTAAAGGAAATGGAAGAATGAATTTCAGTGTAAATGAAGCAAATGGAGCCATCTGAAAAGAAGTTAGGAAATACTTTTTATATTCTCAAAGAGATAGAGGGAAATAGCAATGCTGAAAACAATAATGGGAGCCATGAAAAAGAACCAGTTGTAATCATTAGGAAGGAAAACTATAAAGCTTGATATAAAATGAATTTAATAGTAGAGTAGATGGAGCTGAAGAGCAAATTAGTGAAATAACAGATTAAATGGAGACATATTCTAGGAAGTGACATACAGAGGTAAAACAAGATAAAAAAAAAAGCCACAGGGAATAGGAAATTAAGAATAGGAAGAATGTTATGAGAAGCAATTCAAGAGAAGGTTATGGGGCTTGGCACCCATAGCACAGTGGTTACAGTGTCGGCCACATACACCTACGCTGGAAGGTTTGAACCCAGCCTGGGCAGCTAAACAACGATGACAACTACAACAAAAGAAATACTGGGACGTTTTGGCGGATGCCTGTAGTCCTAATTGGAAGACTGAGGCAAGAGAATCACTTAAGTCCAAAGAGTTTGAGGTTGCTGTGAGCTGTGATATTACAGCACTCTACTGAGAGTGGCATAGTGAGATTCTGTCTTAAAAAAAAAGAGAGAGAGAGAAGGTAATGGCTGAGAATTTCCCATAACTAAAGAAAGACACGCACCTCCACAATGACAAATTGCCTCTAGTACCAAGCAGGAAACCCTTTAAAAATTCATACCTACTAATAAAAGAAAAAGAAAAAAATGTAAAAGCTATTAAAGAGAAAAGTCAGATTATGCACAAAGGAAAAAAATATTGTAATATTATCTTAAAGATGCTGTGGGAAAATGATTGTAAACTTAGAATTCCTTTACCAAACTATTGTTCAAAAGTGAAGCTAAAAGAAAGACATTTTCATACATAATAGAAGTATCTATCACATAGAATATTGTAAGGATTAGGTAAATTCCTTTATATAATGTGCTTATCCCTACATTCCAATAATTTCATTGCTAGCTATAGATCAAAGAAATGTCTAAATTTGTCACAATTCTATTAACAGAAATGCAAATGTGTGTTCACTAAAAGACATGTAAAAGAATGCTCATAGAAACATTGCCCACAATAAATTCAAAGTGAAAACAACCCAAATGCCTTCAACCATAGAATGGATGGATACATTATAATATATTCACACAATGGAATACCAGGTAGTAATGAGAATGAAGTACAACTGCACGTAACCACATGAGCGAATCTCATATATTAATGGTGAACAAAAGAAGTCAGATACAAACCTCAAAACCAATGAAAACTAAAGTGATATATTAGGAATGAGATGGTGCTACCCTTGGGGCAGGTAGTGAGTGGGAAGCAAGTATGATGGGCAGTTGAGGGTAGACCTCCAGTAATAGTCCATTCCTTGATCTGGGTGCTGATTATGGGACATGTTCATTTTTATACTTTTTTGCATGTATATTATACATTAATAAAATTTTATATAAGTGAAAAATTAATGATACAGTGAAAACAATGACACTGTTAAGCACTAAGGAAAAAATGAGTGCATATCATGGACCAAGAACTGTTCTAAGTGTCTTCCTTTTTTTTTTCTTTTTGAGGCAGAGTCTCATTCTGTCACCCTGAGTAGAGTGCTGTGGCGTCACAGCTCACAGCAACCTCAAACTCTTGGGCTCAAGCGATCCTCTTGCCTCAGCCTCCTGAGTAGATCAGACTATATATAAGTGCCCACCACAATGCCCAACTATGTCTTTTAGAGATGAGGTCTTATTCTGGCTCAGGCTGGTGTTGAGCTCCTGAGCTTAGTCAAATCTACTCACCTTATCCTCCAAGAGTGCTAGGATTATAGGTGTGAGCCACTTGCCTTAAAAAGGCAAGAGGTGGGCAGTGCCTGTGGCTCATTGAGTAGGTGCTGGCCCCATATGCCGAAGATGGCGGGTTCAAACCCGGCCTCTGCTGAACTGCAAAACAGAAAAATAGCTGGGCGTTGTGGTGGGTTCCTGTAGACCCAGCTACTCGGGAGGCTGAAGCCATGGCACTCCAGCAAGGGTGATAAAGTGAGGCTCTGTCTCTATAAAAAAAAAAAAAAAAAAGGCAAAAGAAATGATCATTACCACTGTAATTTTTTTGATAAAGATTAATATTATAGCCAAGCCTCTTGTAGGAAGCATTAAGGAAAAGGAGGATGCAAATAAAGAGAATTGGGACCCTAATGGGGACATAACTGGAGAGTAAACAATTTAAGAATAATAAGAGAATACTAGGAATATATTTGTCAGACATTTTAATATGTAAGTACATTATACAGTTGTTTTTTTTTTTTTTTTTGAGACAGAGCCTCAAGCTGTCACCCTGGATAGAGCGCTGTGGCATCACAGCTCACAGCAATTTCCAATTCCTAGGCTCAAGCGAGTCTCCTGCCTCTGCCTCCCAAGTAACTGGGACTACAGGTGCCTGGCACAGCGCTCGGCCATTTTTTGGTTGCAGACATCATTGTTGTTTGGCAGGCCCGGGCTGGATTCGAACCCACCAGCTCAGGTATACGTGGCTGGCGCCTTAGCCTGTTGAGCCACGGGTGCCGAGCCACATTATACAGTTTTTAAAGAAAGTATAGATAACTAAGTTGGTTTCAAGAATAAGTAGCAAACCAAATGGAAGAATAACTATAGACATTAAGTTGGTTAAAAGAAAAAAAATCTTTTTAAAAGCACTAGGCCTAAACAGTTTTATAGGTACATTTACCACTCCTTCAAGGAACAGATAAACTCTGATTTATGAAAATTCTTTCAGCAAAGACAAAAGAATAAAAGCTAATTTCTTAATTTTATGAGGCTAGTATAGCTTTGATTTGAAAACTGAATAAAGACAGGATAGTCATCTCTAGGTAACCATAGGGGATTGGGTCCAGGACCCACCCCCAACCAAATACCAAAATCCATGGATGATTAAGTCCCTTATATAAAATGGTGTGTATTTGCATATAAGCTATGTACATCCTCCTGTACACTTTAAACCATCTCTAGTTTTTTTTGTACTACCTAATACAATATAATTGATATGTAATTAGTTGTTACACTGTACTGTTTAGGGAATAATGACAAGATAAGTCTGTACATGTTAAGTACAGATGCAATTAAAAAAATATTTAAGTACAGGGGCGGCTCCTGTGGCTCAGCGAGTAGGGCGCTGGCCCCATATACCGAAGGTGGTGGGTTCAAGCCCGGCCTCGGCCGAACTGCAAAACAAAAAGATAGCCGGGCGCTGTGGTGGGCGCCTGTAGTCCCAGCTACTCGGGAGGCTGAGGCAAGAGAATCGCTTAAGCCCAAGAGCTGGAGGTTGCTGTGAGCAGTGTGACGCCACGGCACTCTACCCAGGGCGATAAAGTGAGACT
>CAUYON010206038.1:0-28979 GCA_963573935.1 Arctocebus calabarensis | reverse complement strand
TGTCAAAATCTTTGGCCATTTTCTCTTTGAATTTGTTCAGTTCTTGAGACATCTTTTGGGTCTTTTGGATTACTGCTTGAAATTCTTATTCCATCTTTTCCTCCATTGAGCTGATCTTAGTTGCTATCCAGACTCTGAATTCAACTTCTGACATCTCAGCTATTTGCTTATGCAAGGGATCTTGTGTTTCATCCACCTTGTCATTCCTTGGGGGAGTTGATCTACTCTGGTTATTCATATTGCCAGAGTTTTTCTGTTGATTCCACCTCATGATTATTTTTCACTATTGCCTATGACCTTCCTCAGAGTTGAGGAGGTGTCTCTCCCAGATCAGACCCTGGCAGAATCACTCTGTTGTTACTGGATCTTTGTGGGGAGTGACCTTGTGTTTCTAATGATTTCTCAAACCCTGCAGGGTGGAGAGCTTAAATCCTCCTCAGCTAAGAAGACACTTTAAATTCCTAACTTGGGCTAAGCAGAAGCTTTCCCGGGAAAGTGCTGTGGCTGAGATCACTCCTTGAGTGGCTATCCACTTACCCAGTGTGCCAAAACCCGTCTCACCCTATACCCCTGAGGGCTAAGGCTGCAAGGTGTCTCAGTCCCTGCCTTTAGGCTGCTCAGTCACTAGATTACTTGCTCCCGCCCAATACCTGTTCTGTGACCCTGAGGGTGGAGCTTGCCAGGGCGGTTCTCCCACAATGGCTCCACACAGCCCACCACCAAACACTGGCAGTTCCGTCTGGCTTGGTGGCCCAGTCTGGGGCCCCAGACAACACTCAAAAACCCCCACACTCCTGCCCAAGTTCTCCCAAGGCCGTGCAACCAAGTGCCAAGTCCAAAAGAAACCCAAACAGCTCACAGGCAAGGCCCCTTCAGCCTGCAGTCCCACTGCTGCCCCACCCACAGCCCCCGACAGGATCAGACTGAACGAACAGATGCAACCACTTGCCCAATCTCCGCCACTTTAGCCTTCCTCAGGGTATCCAGAAGCCTCACGCTGACTCCCTGTGTCCCCAAAGGGAAGTGTCTGGGCAGATCCTGCCTGGCAGAGATGCCTGAAATCCTCTCTCCCCAATCTCACCGTGCCCAGCTGCAAGGAAGCTGTTACTCGTCTGCCATCTTCCAAATCAGCGAGTTTTCATAGTGCAATCTCTTCCTGGAGAATACTTGCACTGATCCCACATGTAAATTCTGGAGCTCTCCTGGTGAGTATCACAAATACATGTGAGCCTGTTGACAAGCTAATTCAATGCCAGTACCCATCTAGCTATGTGTGTGACCTCCACGAGAATAGGTTTGCCCCTGCAGAGTAAGCAGCACTGTGCTCATTGCAGGAAAAACACTCTCTTCTCCACAATAAGGCTTGTAGAGCTACCTGGGAAAGAAGTTCACCTCTATATCTCCAAATCTTAACACCCTCAGGGCCTACCTCAGATTCTACATTTTAACAAGATCACAAGGTGATTTATATGCATATTAGAGATTAAGAAATATCAGCTTCTCTATTTAGAACAGGTGTCCTCAAACTTTTTAAACAGGGGGCCAATTCACTGTCCCTCAGACCAGTGGAGGGCTGGACTTATAGTTTAAAAAAAAAAAAACTATGAAAAAATTCCTATGCACACTGCACATATCTTATTTTGAAGTAAAAAACAAAATGGGAAAAAATATAATTCACACCAATGCATGTGGCCTGCAGGCTGTAGTTTGACGACCCTTGAAAATGTAGAAGAAAGGAATTCTTGCTGACACAGATAATTTTAAGATAAATGAAAATAAAAATGAAACATCAATCTCACCATTGTTAATTTTTTACATACCTTTATAAATATACAATTTATATTACATATGTACTTTGTATTTTTAGACAATTTTCAGATCATACTCTTTACAAAGTTCCACATTATTACTTTTCATTGTTGCAGTATTCAGCATTGCACTAGGAGAACTTTTTATGACAATTGAAAAACTATTGGTAGAAAGTCCACCAAAACATGTGTTTGGTATTCACATGTAATACAAATCAATCAGGGTTGGACATTTTATTTTTAATAATTTATTGGGAATTGTCAATATTAAGGAATTTCACTTATGTATGGTTTTAGTGGAATATGAATGGAACTGGTCTAAACCTCTTGCTTAGGTACCAGAAGTATATTGAAAGCCTTTCTGGATGAATCAAGACAAAAAAACTTCTATCTGCAAATAATAGTCTTAGAGAAATTATTTCTGTTATGCTTTATTTCAATGCATTTTCATACTTCCCAAAACTCTTAATCCATGCATTAAATTTGTTTTAAAATGACTCTTACAGTTTGGTAGAATAAAGGTGAAAAGGGTTAATATTGAACAGTTGTGGTAGAAAGAGTTTTATAAAATCAAACTGTCTGTTTTTATGGGTTGTTGAATTTTATGGGCTTATGTGTCCGAGGAATTATGAAATGAAAGAATATTGTTAGACTGACACTTTCGCCTGGTTCTCAGTGCTTCATTGTGCTAAGTAGAATGTGGTCTCTTGGGCAGTGTGGTACAGTAACAGCGCTGGTCAACAGAAAGCGGGACAGAGGGTCATAAGATTTGGGGATTTGTAAGGACCATTAAATCCTGGTTTGCTAATGGCTGTCCAGGTTGTTTCCTGTTGTCATGGAATAAAGTGTTCCCTTTCACCCTAGCACAGTGGGTCTCCACCTTCCTAATGCCATGGTCCTTTAATACCATTCCTGGGGGTCGCGACCCACAGGTTGAGAACCACTGCTCTAGCATGTCCTGGTTTAGAGATAAATGGTACCACCCACAGAATGCCAAATCTAACTCTATCGTGTTACGGAGGCGGAAATTCTAAGGGATTGTCTATATTATTTTTTGCTACAATGGCAACAGCAAACAAAACTTTTAATGCCTCTCCATTGTCCTCAAGATCAAGCCCAAAGGGTCCTCCTTACCTCTTTAGTCCCTCTTTTCTTTTTATCTCTCTTTCTCCTGCATTTCTCTTTTGTTTTTGTCTACTTCTTGCTCTTATCTACCTCTCAATCTTCTTGTAAGTCATATATTTATACATGCAAACTAAGGCAGTTGTAGTGCTATTTTCCCAACATTTCCAGCTATTCTCCTTTTTAGGTACCTGGTAAGATTATACCTACAAGCTTCCTAGTGAGCCAATTAATCAAACGGAGTAGCAAGGACATAGGTATCTGTTTCCTTTTTGAACTTAGTATCGGAAGCTTGAAATCATTCTATCATGGAGGTCCTATTTTTATGTACTGATCTTTTCTACAGTTTGATCTTATTTTTCTTATTTTTTTCTTTAAATCCAATTTTCTTTAGGGGTTATTTTTCAAAACTTAATATCATCTTAAATCTTTTTTAAAGGTGAGGCATAAATGGATATATAAATGTCACACATGGTCCTGAGTACTGAACATCCGAGAATCAATGAGACAAGGATCTTTCCCTGAGAAACCTCATGATCAGGCATCACAGTAACCAGCTGTTGTCATAAGAATTAATTTCCTCTGCCCAGCTTCAATACTTTCTCTTCCCCTTTACGCTACCTCTGGAGATACGGAATATCTTACAAGACCCCAGTACATTTGGGTGATTCTTGGCTGCAGGGGAACCAGCACTGCCAGATCTAAATGGATACAGCCTCTTTAATTGCAGGATTCATTTGTAGCGAAGATATAAGGAACTGGTGCTAAGTCACATTCTCCAACTTGGCCCTTATCAGTAATAAAAGTCATAACTATTTTGACTTCCTGTCTTTCATTCCTTGGTTTTATTTCTCAATTTGTTCAGAACCTGGGTGAAAAAGAGGTGTACTATTTATTGGGCAACTCTTGGAGAGTCCAGTATTTGGTGCACCAAGTAGAATCATGAGAATGGAAAATAAAAGACTTGAAATTAAGGGAATAAAATATACTTTAGAAAGGCTTTTGGTGAGGCAGACCACTGTGACCTTGGCAGTTTGCTGAGGCTTGTATTAGGCCAAGGGGAGTTTTATAGTTGTGCTGTCTGCTTTTAACTGCACAGCCTGGGCAAGAGGCTTTAAACCAGTCACATGGTCTTCTGACCTTGGTGATTGACTATAAGTCAGTGGCTGTTATGAAAGTACTTGGCTGTGGCCAAGGTGTGCAGAGGGCCCATGTAAGTGCTATGTGAATGGGCTGGCAAAGGAAAGCATATGGCCTTAGTGGATGGCATGGTTGAGGCAAGGATTCAGTTATAGTGCTCAGGTCTGATCTTCTTCTGCAGACAATGAACCAAAGACATGGGGCAATGGGCCTCAGTAAGGGAGGGCTTCAGAGAGGAGCTATAGCTGGACTCTTGCAAGGGTATTAGTAAGGAAAAGAGAGCCTTCAAGCCTTTTAGCTGTGGGTGAACAGAACAATATTTGCTATTATGAAACTGTAAGGTACCTACCTGGCTTCTATTGGGACCTCTAAGCAGTATGAGATTTTAATTTACTCGAACTTTAATAGCTTTAGAATTATACTTGCAAGAGGATTTAACTTTTTTTTTTTTGAGACAGAGTCTCACTATGTCACCCTCAGGAGAATGCCGTGGTGTCACAGCTCACAGCAACCTCAAACTCTTGGGCTTAAGTTACTCTCTTGCCCCAGCCTCCAAAGTGCGCTGGGACTACAAGTGTCTGCCACAATGCCTGGCTATTTTTTTTGTTGCAGTTGGGATTGTTGTTTAGCAGGCCTAGGCTGGGTTTGACCCTGCAAGCCTCAGTGTATATGGCCGGCACCCTACTAACTGAGCTATAGACTCCAAGCTGTGGAGCCTATAACTTTTTAACTAGGATTTTCCCTGGGTATTTTGAAAAGGACAGGGGCTTTATTGCATTTTGGGGGATCTCTTTGCATTTTGTTATACAGTTTATTTTAATATTGTCATTTGAATTGTAGCTCTTTTGACGTGCAGTGAAGATAATATAACTGGACAAAATTAGAGATGATTTATTCAATACGGACTGAATTTTCAACTCTGTAAATGTAAGTAGTCTTGGAGTTTATTCAGTTAATGATATGACCAGCACCTGTGGCTTGCCAGTCGTCTGAGAGAATACAACAAAGTGCTGGGGCTGGTACTGGGGAAGCAGCCTCACTAGGGTGATAGAACATGATCCTCTCATCTTTGAGGATAAACACACCCCAGTTTGCTACAGATTTAGCAGTGAAACTCATATAGGACGAGAGGACAAAGCTAGGGAATTTCGGAGTGAGATATTTCCCAATTCCTTGGATTCCATGTGAAGAGAGGTTTAAACTCACTCTTGGCCTCTCTCTGCACTGTGCATGTGCCTTTGAATGTGCATAAGTGGAGTTACTTATTGGACTAAATTGAGAAGTATAATCTGGGCATGCTCAGTTGAGCCCAGCTCTTCTTCCTCCTGGGAATTAACTGCCCTCTGCCAACCATCACCTCTTTCCTCCTGGAATGGGCTTTCCAGGGACAGGGTTTGACTTACTGATTTGTTCAGAACTTTTCCGGGGAACAGGGGGCTATGTATTAGGATCTCCTTGGTTATCTGATCCAGTATCTGATCCCAGTATTACAAAAACTTTCCTATTGCTGTCAGTCTCACACTGGTCCCTTTAGGTAGACTTTTGTCCTTGAAACAAGAAAGAGGCCATGACTAGATGTGCTATGTCGATGCTAGAATTTGCTTTGTAAGTTTTCTGTATATTTTGGGGGCTTTTGGTTTTCCCACAGAAAAGCAAAAGAGCAGATGGGGGCTGTTCCAGATATGTTTGCAAGGAATCAGATATTTTTAATGTGAATAGATCCTCAATTCTGGTGGTTAGTTAGGATTTTCCATTAGACATATTTTGTTTTGAATTAGTATAAGGTGCCATAGCTCTAGTGACAAATGCATTGCATGCTGAAGGCTGTGCTCTAATTTGGAAGTTGTTCTTCAAGGAATAAAATCAAATTGAACAAACTGAAGAGACATTCACATTACCATTACATATACAGTATAATAAAAAGCGTGCTGTGAGTTTATTTTAAAATTGAGTCTATGACTGCAATCAAATTGCTCACTAAGGATTTTAACATAGCTGAAAATCCATTCTCTAGAGATTCTTTTTATTTCCCTTGAAGATTCCACATCAGCTTCTTCGAGTATCTGAATGGTATTTGTATGTGTTCTATTTCATTTTTATCTTGCCCTTATTTACCAAATGGTAAATCACTCATTAGCCTATATGACAAGGTTGTTCTTTTACTATTGTTACTTTGTTTTTCAGTTTATTTCTTGATATTTGAAGCTTATTCCTTAGAATTTGTGAGAGGCCAAGGTTGGATCTGAGTCTCTGGTCTATTTAGTTTTTCTTAATAGCATTGTCAGGAATTAAGTTCTTACTATGACTTTAAAATTTTGTAATTCTTAAGGCATTAGAGTGGCAGCATTAGACAACATTATACCAAATATAAACCTTGTTGTTCCTTGCTTTCACACTCTAATCAGAAGCATTTTAGTCCTCAAAGTCAAAAGGTGAGCAGGATTTTTAAAATTTCTTTGCAAGTAGAAAGTGACCCTTTCAGTCTTACAGGAAGGGAGTCAATGATTTGCCTCAGCTACGTTTGACAGTCATAGTGAGGGTTTAAAAGTACACACAACAAAGCTTAAACTAAAGCCTTTCGTTTTGACAAAAATGTGTATGTTTTGTTTCCTTAAGATAAAATCTCCTTCAATTCTCCAAGAATTGTATCTGAAATAGGCTTTGTAGCATTAGAATTTCTGTAGTTTATTGTTATTAATTTATTTTATTTCACTCGGATGAGGAGGAAATAGGTCCCTGAAAGTTTTAGACAGGAAATTTACTATTTCCCCACCAATTTTTACTTAAGCACTGCAGCTGATCTTTAGGTGGGTGTTATCTGTACTTCTTTTTTTTTTTTTATTGAATCATAGTTGTGTACATGTACCAGATTGTTTATAGCAGCCCAATTCATAATCGCTAAGTCATGGAAGAAGCCCAAGAGCCCATCGATACATGAATGGATTAATAAACTGTGGTACATGTATACCATGGAATATTATCTGTACTTCTAACAGAGTGGAAGGGTGCTACTTCACCAACAGAGGGCAGTATGTATTTGCTAAACAACAAGAATGCACACCAAGTCTCAAGATTTAGAAAACTGTCCTTTGCAAAGAGTAGAAAGGACACCAGGAAGGATTTCTTTCTTTCAACTCTCATTCTGTAGCTTTGACTACAGATGCCATTTTTTGATGAAAATTGTAAAAAATGTCTTCTTCTTAATTGCTCCTAACCCCCAAGGGAGAAATGGAGGAAGAAAAGGCAAGATAGATAGAGGGTCTTAAATACCCTGATCCCAGTATTACAAAAACTTTCCTATTGCTGTCAGTCTCACACTGGTCCCTTTAGGCAGACTTTTGGCCTTGAAACAAGAAAGAGGCCATGACTAGATGTGCTATATCAATGCTAGAATTCGCTTTGTATGTTTTCTGTATATTTTGGGGGCTTTTGGTTTTCTGACAGAAAAGCAGCTTGGTGTGGATTGTAATTGTGATATAAAATTTAACATACGAAGCCTTTAAGGTGGTTAAAATATGTTAATTTGGCCACCTAGGGTAGGTGGGAGGCCTCACGACTACATTCTTGACCAGAAATCATTTTGAAATTATAGTTGGTTGAAATAAGAAAACGAATATTTATTGAATGTTTATTTTATATGGAGATCACAATACTAGATAATTTACTCTGTTTAACTATTATGACATGTTTTAGAGGTAGATAAAATATAAATCTTGTTGTATCGAGGAGAAATTAGAGCTAGAGAGGTCAGGAACCTTAAATCACCTGCCCAGCAGGCAGCAGAGCTAAGAATTGAATTCGAGTCTCATTGAGGTTAAAGGCTGGAATCATTCCTGCCAACTTCACAAGACTATACTGTCCCTCTGCTAAGTGGCCAGCTCTGGAAATCCTTGAGTATTCAAATTATTGCAAGTTGGAATCATAGAAATCAGACTCAGCATGTTGAGAACATAGATATACAAATGTAGGGTAGTTAGTGGTTTTCTTCTCATACAATTTTTACATTTTTTCTTGGCCCTCAAGAAATGTACTTTTATGGTAATTTCTTTTCTTCTGTGCCTGGATGAAAAGGCTAGATAGGCAAGAAATGTGAGGCTCTGTAAATGAACATAGAAATCCTTGTTTATATGATTAGTTGAGTTAGCAGAGTTATAATTTGAACTCAAGTCTGTCTGGCTCCAATCCAAATAAAAGTTCTATTATTTAAGGTTTGTCTGTAGAAGGAGAAAAAGTAATAAAAAGGCAAGAGATTGCCTGAAGGATGACTTCCAAAGGTATATTATCTAGACCACCTAAATGAAATACTCCAGCAAAAAATAGGCCAGAAGTGGTACCACTGACAGTTCTTGAGAAGGGAAGTTAGTCAGTCAGTGAGGCACAGATGGGGGAGGCCTTGAGCTGCAGAAGGGAATTGACATGATCTCACTCAGACCTCCTCATCAGACGCCAGACCACCAGACAGGGTGGGCGCAGATTGCATTAATCTCTCCATTATCTTAATTTCCTTTTCCCAAATACAGCAGCCTGCCTTTTGAAGAATATTCTTATTGTCACAGAGAGCCTCTTGTCTTTTTCTTTCCATTTTTCCCCATAATGAGTAAACACAGAGGTCCAGGCAGTCAGAGGTGGAAGCCAAACACAAGTATTTTCAGGAAGATCTCTGAAATAAACACTGAAGTGCTGTATTTCATAACCCTACACAAAACTGACAGTAGCCAGCTGTTGTCTGGGCTAAGTACCATCCTAAAGAGCCAAGAGCCACGAGGCGAAAAGGGAGAGAGTGAAAATAACTCCTCTCCTACTGAACCGTAGATGACAGATCAGCCAAAAAGGACCCCGGAGGGAGCAAAAGTCAATGAGGCGGAAGTCCTTATGAATGACCCCTTCCTGCTCCCCTATACAGCTCCAGAAATAATCCACCCACATGGCCTTTTATTGGTGCAGCATCTGACTGTGGTCTCTTCCAAAACAACTCTATGTATTTGCGCTGAGTTTCGCAATAATTATATTTCATAAGATTATGTTTCCCAAGATTTGGATTTATTATGGCCTTTTTCTTCACATATTTTGTATATTTCTGTCTCTCCATCCTGTATCTCCCCCAAAATATGAAATGTAAAAAGAAACAGATAAATAAACAAAAGCATAAGACCCCCTTCTCGTCCTTACTTTCATGACTCCTTAGTCAAAAAAAATTTCTCAAGCACTCAAGGACTTTCTAGGCTAATCCTATGAATTCTACTTTTTGGAGCTAGATATGAGTGCTCGTTGGTGGGAGAGAAAACGCTGAATAAGAATTCAATTTGGCCCAAGGCATAATAAAAAACGAATTTTAATACTCTGTTTGATCATGGTTGGAGTAAGAGTGGAGATGTGCTGGAGGTGGTCATTTTCTTTTGGAAAACACCATATGGCTTATTCTGCTGGTGGCGTGTAAAGGTACATCTGAAGGCTGATGTGGGAAGCTAAATTGTGATGTGTAACAAAGTAACATCATCCTGAAGAATTCTGGTGAAGAAGAGAAATGGGTTTGAAATATGGAGAAGAGACTCAATCTCTTCAAAGAATGGGTCTACAACCCAGCTATAGACTGGAGCTTAGTGAAAAGTATGACTCTTAATCCTTAATTCTAGCCAAGGAATATGATAGTTACTTTTGTCTTGGTTCCTATTCTATGCTTTAGTCCAGTAACCCATGATGTCTTTAAATCTTCAAGTTCCCTGCGTGTGCTGGCCTGGCTATGGTAGTGCTCTCATGAAGATGGGGATAAGAATCAAGTTTTAAGTATGTGTAATAACAGGTCAAAAAAGAGAAAATAGGCCTTCAATCAAAGACAATGGGAAAGAACCAAGAGATCATTGAGTATAGAAATTCTTTTTTTTTTTTTTTTTTTTTTTTTTATTTAGACAGAGCCTCAAGCTGTCACCCTGGGTAGAGTGCTGTGGCATCACAGCTCACAGCAACCTCCAATTCCTGGGCTCAAGCAAGTCTCTTGCCTCTGCCTCCCAAGTAGCTGGGACTACAGGCGCCTGCCACAATGCCCAGCCATTTTTTGGTTGCAGCCGTCATTGTTGTTTTGTTTGGTGGGCCCAGGGGCTGGATTCGAACCCACCAGCTCAGGTATATGTGGCTGGCGCCTTAGCCCACTGAGCCACAGGTGCCGAGCCGAGTATAGAAATTCTTAAAGAGAAATGAGAACAATGAACCCCACACTCATCCTAAATCTATAGATTTTCCAAGATAGTGTGAACTATACCACAGCTCACATATGGGGGATTCAATTTAGTTATTGAGCATAAAAAGGAACTCTGAAGCCTGTGGGTATCTAATTATATTTGTCCTTTTATGTTGGATTCAATTCAATTCTATATGATGATTTTTTAAAGCTTGATTTGGAGTTGTTTATAATCTCTGTATATTTGTTATGTTGAAGGTTGATCTAAATATGGTTAGATATTTAACTGAAGGTAATTTTCTGTTTGATTATCATTCAATTTTCAGTCACACACTTTAGCCTTTACATTTTCACTAAGAAATATTGAATTTTTTTTTGTCAGACATCTCTGCTTAAATTTAATTTCACAGACTATCTGAATAAAGAACATATACATTGTTCAATATTTATGTATTGATAATTTATGAAATTTCATCCTTCTCACTGATTTATTTTCTAGGATGTGCGTGATTCATACACGTCATTTGCTATTATTTTTATTTCTATTACTGAACAATAGAAAGAAAACCTTGCCCTTTCTCAGCATTAAGTTAGTATGTAAACCTAAATGATATGGGTGTAGAAAAGGAAAACTGTCTTGTGCTCCCGTGTGGTCCTGCTTTGTTGCTATAAGGACTTTTTTTATTTTTTTAGAAAAACATTTTTGATGTGCAAATTACTTTTTGTTATTTCATGAGTTTTATCTCTTTCCTTATTTTCAGACCATAATGCATATTCTTTTTCTTTTGCCACTTGTATGATTTAAATGTTCCTGTTTTCTAGTGCTGGGTTGGCAGAGCCGTCAGGCAGTGGCACCTGCTCACTCCTACTTGGTGTAGCTGTCTGGGTATCCTACTCTTGGCGTGACCACTTGAATAGTTTCGATCTTTTCTTTCATGTGTTCTTTCTTTCTCTCTTTCTCTGTTTGGGTAGCTGTGCTAGGGTGAAGACTCCCCTTTGGTCGACAGAAGCCCGTCTCTTTGTTTTTTTTTTTTTTTTTTTGAGACAGAGTCTCAAGCTGTCACCCTGGATAGAGTGCTGTAGCATCACAGCTCACAGCAACCTCCAACTCCTGGGCTCAAGCGAGTCTCCTGCTTCCGCCTCAGGAACCCACCACAACGCCCGGCCATTTTTTGGTTGCGGCCGCAATTGTTGTTTGGCGGGCTCAGGCTGGATTCGAACCCGCCAGCTCAGGTGTATGTGGCTGGTGCCTTAGCCTCTTGAGCCACAGGCGCCAAGCCAGAAGCCCGTCTCTTTGTTTCCTGCCCATTGGCATGTGGCACTGGGACATCATTCTTCTCTCTGGTGCGGGCAGCCCTGCCTATCTGGCTCTCAACTGTGTTGTGGTTTGGCAATTCTGACTGCTGCACCTGCTGCTGATCTCTTGTCCAGAACATTGAGGTTGCCTGTGTCGTGTTGGCAGTGATCTCCCGTCTCACTGGGGGCAGAGTCAGTCACCTAGCACAGAAGGGTCAAGTTTGGCTCCCAGTTCTCTCTCTACAGTGTATTTTGTAACTGTTCTTTCAGAGCAAGTGGAGAGGCAAAATTCCCTTGAATTGAATTGCATGTCTCACAGTTGGATAGTCCTGGGATTATGATTTGGAAGCAGAAATGAAGGAAGAAATGCAAAGATGAAGCTTTTCAACCCTCTGCTCTACAGGACTTGTTTGACTACTAGGTAGAGTATATCCCTAGGGGTCTAATTTTACTTTTCAGATACTTTTAATTAGGATAAACACTTATTAGGGCATCACTGTAATTGTCTGGCGTCATGAGAGGGTGCATGATCTGAATTGTGGATTGCTTTCCTAAAAAACAATCCTGCCCTTTTCTGGAAAGCAACTATGAAATTTTTCAAATACACAAAGTAAGCTTTCCACATTGTCTGAGTTTTCCAGGGGCTGACAGGGTAGAGCGCGGTTTTGTTTTGTTTTACTGAGACAACTGCTCTTCTCTCCAAAGTGTCGCTTTGATCTCCAGCAGGAGAGCCTAGAAAGATGGAATTCTTTGGATTGGCTTGTGGAAAGAGGAGACTTAAAATGCACTATTTAGATTTGTAGTCCATGGATGATTTTCTGCCCTTTCCCACTCCCCCTGAGCACCAAAAGACTCCTTTAAAATAGAGTTACACTCTGGTAAATCTGAGCACAGAGGTGGCATCAAGTCCATATGTAGAAATACTCTATTTGATAGCATTGGCGGTTATGGAAAAATCTCATCTTCCCAATTAAAATTGTCTTTTCTCTCTAAAAATGTCATTCTATAAAGGGTGACTCATGTAAGTTGTCATCTGAAACAGTGCACTTCTTAGAGTCAAAGAGCTAAAATGCCCTGATGGTATACTTGTTAAAATATTTTTACATACACAAAAATAGGTTGGGTTTGCTACATTGGTGGATTGATCATAAAGTAGATCTATTCAAAAATTACTTTCAAATATAAAATTCTATCTAAAAACTAAAAATAATATATATCCACCCCAAGTGGCATTTCCAGTCAAGTCTGCACTCTTCAAGTATGTCTTTATGAATGGTATTTCTTCCTCCCTGCACTTTTCCCCTTACCCCATCACCATGGTTCTCTTTCAGAGAGCTATGTTAAATGTCATTCTGAAGAGTGACAAAAAAATTTTACTCATTGTAGTACCTCCTGACATCATAAAGTGCCTGGCACATACATCAACACTAAAAAATATTAGTTAAGTGAGGCTTAGAAGGTACAAATCAGGTAACGAACTTCAGTGGACTTTTAAAGGATTTATGCTATGATTCCTAAAACCTTCACTGGGAGGGACCTTTCATTTGCTCTGTAGTTAAGCTTATACTCCAGTTTGCCCAGACTTTTCCCTTTTATCCTGGCATTTTGGGCATTTATATCACATTTTTATCTTTTAATCAACTTATTGGTAATAGCCTTATTATTAAGTATGATATGATCCAAAATTACCAGGTATATGAAGAACAAGGAAAAAGTGAACATAATGAAAGGGATCAGTTATAGATCAACATCCTTAAGCCCTTCTGTGTGGCACATGGATATATTTGTGGCCATAATGTGAAATTTAAAATGAGATGTCTGAGAAAATTTTTACAAATTAATATTGTAATAGAAAAACACAATCTTAGGGTTTAGACAATCAAGTACTTCTATAAGACACATTAGGAAACCTCATAGTTGCCCAACACAATCCTCCCCAATCCTAAACTCCTTTCCTAAGAGATAATCAATTTTTTCTTTATTTAAACATTTTGTCTTTCATTTTTTTCTATAGCAATACAATGTTTCTAAATTTTAAAATGTAGACATTATTCTCAGCTAAGCCAGTTTATGTAAATATAGTTGGTGTAAATATAGTTAATAATTATCTTGGCTGTCTACTTACCATTGCTTAGTTTAGGTTTACATATGCTTATGAACTCTTCCTTCAAGCATTATGTAAGAATGTAAAATCCCATTATATTTGCTCAAAGACATCAAATAATACATCAGTTCCATTTGTTTTTCTCCTGGAGATCTCTCTCCTAGGAAAGGAAATTTATCTTTTCTCTATTGTTTTTGTTTGTCTCCCTTCTTAATTCTTCCTGGGGTACCTCTCATTCTCAAGCAATTTTCTGAGTGATCATTCTAAAAACATGGTGTAACTGCATCTAACTTTATCAATTCTCATTTTTTATTGACAGTGGATAGAAATTTAATTTGGATACAATTTTCTAAAGTTTGAAGGCATTGATAACATGTATCTTATAGTGCTTTTGTCTAGAAGTCCTATGCTATTATGATTACTTATCGCTTGTATACAATCTACTTTGTAATTTTGGAAAGTTTAGAAAATTAATTTCTCAGTGTACTGAAATTTCAGGCAAGTTGCTTTGTGTGGCTCTCTCGTTCATTACTTTGGAGATATGTTGTATTCCTTGATTTTCTCTTTTGCTGTTTTACCTTTTTTGGGAAGTGGAAAGTTGAACTTTCTAAATTGATCCTTTATTTTTCTTAACTATAATTTCCCTTTCTATTTGTTTCTTGGCTTTGTTATTTTGAGTGATTCTTCAGTTTTATCTTTTAATGTCTCCATCAATTTTTATTCCTTTCATCTTTTTTCTGCAAATTTCCTCTCATTTTCTAAGGCTTTGGGAATGTAATTTTTTTCTATTGTATAGAGGCAGGTAATTGCTCATCTCTCTGATTGTGTTAATTGTAACATTTTTTTCCCATTCTTTTCTCTGCACTGTAATAGTTTCTTCTGAATTCTTTTTCCCATCTGGCTGTTATAATTTCTGTCTTTAATCTTAGAACTTTAACTTAAATATCTGGAACTCCTTTGTAGTCCCTTTGAATCTAAAAAGTGAGCTACTAAAGAGTTGATAAAACACTTGATGTGTGGGGCAGAGGCTCATTGATCTGAGTCTCACCGTAGTCTCATGTTATCATAGGAGCCCCAGACCTATAGATCATTTCTTGAAATTCTTTAACTCATCTTGAGAGGGGGATTATGTCTATAAACCAGTTGCATGGAATGAGCAGAGCTGATGATTTAACTGCTCTTTAAACAGATGTTAACGACACTCTATCTAATTTCAGCCCTCTCACCTGCCCTTCTTTCAGAGATACTGGGCCACAAATTCTGAGCTTTTTAAATGTTGTAAATTTACTTGCCAATGCTTAGGTTTTAAATAATTTGTTTTTTTTAAACTTGTTATCATTGAACCAATTTTTTTTGACATCTGTTAAAATAACTTCCCTTGACTCCCCTGTTCTCCTTGTCCTAGTTTGTTTATACTTTCTATGTTCCTTTCAGTGGGCTGTGGATGGCGGAGAGATGAGTTATAACCCATGTGTCCTGGCTACCTTGTTCCACTGGAAGTCTAGAGAAGCTCTCTGCAAGCTATAGCTGTTCTTCCTCTTAATAGTATGGACTCAAAAATTGAGTCTGTAGGCCGTTCAGATCAATCAGCCATTTTGACGGAGCTGAAGGCCTGAGCCTAGGCTTGTAATAAACTTCACCCTTTGTTTTTGCAAAAGAAAAAAAAATTGAATTGTAATCTTTTAGCACAGCTTTTAGTGATTACCTTGGTTGCCTCCAGAATTGCAACATAAGTGTGATTTTTTAAGAATTGGCCTCAGATATAGGAGTTACAAGTATTGCTCACTTGGCTCACTCCAGGTGGGATATTTTTACTGTGATGAAAGGAATAAGAACTTACATTCTATTCCCTTACTAAGCTAAAAATCCAAATGGAGTAAGCATGTGAAGCAAGAGCAGAAAGCCTCTCCCCCTAACCCTGGAATTCAGGGTTTTGGAAGTCAAGCTACAGGTTAGAAAGCCATCAAAATTATCTACCTATGTCTGTCTTGCAGTTAGGACATGGAGGCTGGAGATTGGGGATCAAAGAGCAGAATTCCAGAGTTTAGCAAAGGAAGGGGCTCAGAAAATGAGCCACACTACTAATATGGCTGGTTCCAGAACCCATCTGCGTAACACTGGCCCATGTAATCCCCTGTGCATAGCACATACCTTCATCAGCAGATGTGACACATTTAAAAATGCTTATTTATTCCTAGTGTGTATACTCGCTGGTTGGCAATTAAACCATTTATGACAGACTCTTTCACTAGACTGTGAGTTCTTTGAGACCTTCTCTAGATCATTTTCATATCCCTAATGCCTAAGGCAGTGATTGAACTATTTAGCACACTCATTGGGTATTTCTGGCATGAATGAAAAAATTAAGACATATATGAAAGGTGCCAAAAATATATACCCTTTTTTTCCTTTCTTAAGATATGTATACATATTTTTGGCAACCTTTGTATTTTGTTCTATGCCTACTTCTAAATACTTGAATTAGGCAAAAGATGTGAGATATGAAAAATGATAATCAACCATTATGATGATATTTTTGGAGTTCGATTTCTTGCTAGGAAGATTTTGCTTTCAATGTCAACTTTTCATTCCATTTGCTAGGCTATTAGCTAAGGCAACTACAATCTGATTATTACATGTTTTTATTGGGTCAGCTTATCGATGATATAAATTGTTAATGCCTCCTGATTTTAAGTTCAGGTGACTTTGAGAGCTTAGCATTTGTCATCTCCTTCTCCTTTATGTGAAATCACTTCAGCTTATTGTTGGGCTCTAAAGTTTGGACCCAAAGGAGCTCGACGCAAGGTTCAGTTTCATTTACTAGCTGAATGATTTTGAGAAAAACAGTTAATTACACTAAATGGTAATTTCTTTAATAGCTAAAATAATGTGGGACTATTATAAAGATTAGGAGGGAAGGCACGTCCGAAATAAAATGTGATAAATTTCAGTTAATATAATAATGTGCACGTATACATTGTATACATAATGTACTAGGAATTGCCAGTGTGGTAATAAGAGAGAATCCTGTCTTTTTTCTTTAAAAGAAGAGTATGCATTTTGAGAAATTTTGCATTTTCTAAGTTTGAATTGTAAGACTCAGAGGATTTTCCTCTGAGGAATGACTGTTTCTAGAGGAAAC
This sequence comes from Arctocebus calabarensis, assembly GCA_963573935.1. Taxonomy (NCBI): domain Eukaryota; kingdom Metazoa; phylum Chordata; class Mammalia; order Primates; family Lorisidae; genus Arctocebus; species Arctocebus calabarensis. Next base: position 12,192 of record CAUYON010206038.1, on the reverse strand, counting down.
TGTGGCAGGCAACTATGTTTTATATCATTCCTGGGTGTATCAACAGCAGTATCATTACAAAAATATTCATGGGGGCCTAATAAGTGCCAAATACCTCATACTTCCTGGATGATGTGGGCTGAACATAGGGAAAAGGCAGTGTTTAAGATGCTTAAATATTTATGAATGAAAACAGTAGATTGCTTCTATCCATAATCCACATTCACTGTTAACACTTTAGGGCAGGATTTAGCTAAGCAGATTAATAATAAAGTTGAATGACAAAAATGAGAGACTTGTAACCTATTGTTGAGAAAATTTGTTTTAAAATCTGTTTGATAAACCTTGGTGAGGCTGATGTAAAGGTTTATGTTCTTTTAAACAGAAAATTCTATTTTCTCTTTATTCCTTACATTATAAGAGTGATGTATTAATGCATCATTAAAACAAAGTATTCAAATAACATAGAGGCGTATAGAATAAAATGTAGAAATTCTTCTTTTAGGACTTCTCTCAGTATTATCCTTCTCAGAGAAAACCACTGTGAATACTTTTAATAGTCTCATCTTTTTAATATGGTTTCATGTACACACTTATGTCTTTATGTCTTACCCCTTGAAGACATTGGCACTTACAAGTAAAAAAAGAGGTTGCTTTTTCTAAGGTATATTTTTAAGTAAAAAGAATTCAGGTTGTCAAGTCAGATCATCCTAAATTCAAATCACTGTTTTGCCACTTAACTCTGTGACCTTCAGCACAGAAAATTTCTTAAATTTTCTAATCTTTCAGTTTACTCACTTGTGAAATCAAAGTAAAAACACTGTGCAGAGTTGTTGCAAAGAGTGAATCATGTGGGACTCACAAGGAATGGATAAATTAAGCGAAATAGCCTATCTAATGTAACTGCTAGAATAATGGCAGAAACCAATTATGTTAGCCATCATCTCCTTGTCCTTACTTCTTTTTTCTCTGTCACCATCACTCTTTTCTTTCTTTCTTCATTATGATTATGGTAAGAATGGATCACTGTCTCCTTAAGGATGATGTTGGGTCTGTAGTACTGAAGATTATCAAGGCAGGGCAGAAAGGGAAGGTTCCAGTTTCTCCACTTAGTGAAAGTTGGAATTGGGCAGGTGTGAATAGCAGCTTCTCTGGTCCAATATTACTCCTCCTTCTCTCCCTCCCTCCCTCTCTTGCTTTGTCTTCTTGATAAATAAATTATTTGAATGAGATGTGGCTGGAGCTTCTGGTAGGGTGAGGGGGCTGTGGATAAGATAACATCTAGCTGTTCAAACTCCTAGTTTTTTTCTGAAGAATCTGAGGTATCTCCCAAAAATTTTATATAAATCTTAAATATGACCCAGATTATCCAAATCTTTTCACTTATCAGATGAGGAATGTACTTTGAAGTGTTAATTTCTGAGTGTGATTGTCATCAAAGTGTAGGGCAATTAGCCTGATTGGAAATCATCACCTTTGACTTTCAACTTGAATATACCACACCTTGAAAAGTACTATAATAGTTGCAGGATCTGCAGATGTTCCTGGTCTTTGGGGCTGAGGTCCAGATTCTAGGAGAGTGGAGAGTGGTCAGCAACCTCTCCAGTGGTTTATCAAAGACACCTCAATTTTATTGTAGCATTTAATCTGCCATAGAAATGTTCATTGCTTCATTTTCCTGAGTAATGTGGCTGCTGTCACTTAATTAACTAACATTTGACTGCATGTTTAAAACTGTCAGGTGGGAAGTAAATTTAGTGCTGTCTTATGATTAATAAAATGCTTAAGTTTCGTTTTGTGAGTACCGTGTAGCTGGCACCTGAACAAAAGCTACCAGTTTGTTGACTGTTATTTGGCTTACAATTATATGAACTGGCAGAAAAATAGCTACATTTTCATTCTTTTTGTGTATTTCGTTTTTAAAGCATATCAATATGTGTGTGTTGGGGGTGGTGTGGTTGGATAAACACACAAATATTTTATATTGTAACATTAAATTATTGGGCTCTTAAATAGATACACTTTTAATAGAAATATTTCAGGATTCTAGAATTAATAATTATATATTTATGGAGTGATTATGCTGGTAACATGATCTAGGCTCATATGAATATTTTGCTCAAACTATAGTTTACAGTAACTCGGGGGAGTAGTCATTGCTCTTCTTGTAAAATAGTATGAAAATAAGACTCTGAGATGTTTAGTTATTTGTCACTTACCTAAATTGGACAGAGATGGACTTTAAATACAGGAGTTTTACATCTAAATTCATTACTTCTATTTATTCTAATGGGAGAATTGTTTTGCATAAACCCAGTGAAATTGCTATGCTTTTGTAGCAATCATGCTTGGAGACTTGGCCTATTTTTTTTCTCTTACTTTATACCCCCTTCAAAGTGATTTATGTTAGGGGTCCCCATGACCATTTCTAAATCCAGCGATTTGCTAAAATGACTGTCAGGACCCAGCATGTAGTGGGACTCATAGCTAAGATCTAGTACAATGAAAGAATACAAAGCAAGATAAGCAAAGCATAAAGTCCTATGGGCATAGTCTGGAGGAAAGTAGGTGCTAACTTCCCAGAGTCCTCTTCTGGTGATTCATGGTAGATACTCTTGATTCCTCTAGCATTGTCTCCTGACAGTGTGTAAAGTGTTGTCTCCCAGAAAAGCTCATTAGAGACTCAGCACCAAGGGTTTCTATGGGGCTGTTTACAAAAGCACGCTCTGACTGGCATATACCAAAATTTGGGGCTCACAGAATGCAGGTATTCAGTAAGCAATTTTGTTTGCATTAACAATATAGGCAAAGTGAGATGCTTTTGTGATTTAAAGAAAGATTTGTATCAGTGTTTATGGTCAAATTTCCAGATGCCAGCCAAGGGCCATGTTTACAATCAGAAACTTTCTAAGGATAGCAGTCTCAGGGGTACTATGTTAACTCTTGTGTGTGTGTGTGAAAAAAATTCAAATGATTTCACTGAGCCCCAAGCCAAAATATTTTGTCACTTGCAATTTTTAAAATTGAATCAGAAAAGGAGTAAGGTTCATGTCTTGGAGAATTAAAAAGGACAAAACACATGGTAGAAATACACTACAGCATCATTCATTTATGGATTTTATTCCTTCTTTTTTCATGTATTTGTCCTCAGAGTATTTATTAAACAACTATTCTTCTAGGAAATGCTAGAGGAGAATGATTAAGATCATAGACTCTGAGTCAAAATGCCTGGGTTTAAATCCTAATTCTGCCACTGACCAGTTATACAACCTTAGATAAGTTTCTTAACTTCTCTGTGGTTAAGTTTTCACTTCTATACAATAGGGATTATAATAGTGCCTACTTTATGGGATTAGGGAAGCTAAGACAAGCTAATGTGCCGTCTGGTAACCAAAGTTAGCTCCTTTTATGTTCCACACTTTGTGCTGGCTGTGTGTATACAATGATGATGAAGACAGATATGGTTCTTGCTGTAATAGAAAATCTCAACATCCCTATTTAAAATACCAACATCCTACTTTCAAGACCTGGAAAAGATGATTCTACACTTTGTATGGAACCAGAAAAAAACCTGTGTAGCTAAGGCAGTTCTTAGTAATAAAAACAAAGTCAGAGGTATCACCACACCTGATTTTAGGCTGTATTACAAGGGCATAGTGGTCAAGACAGCATGGTACTAGCACAAAAGTAAATACATAGATACTTGGAATCATATAGAAAACCTGGAAATGAAAGGGCTTGAGATTTTCTGGGTCATCCAGATGACTTGAATGTAGGTTCTAATCTTTGGGAAGAATGTTTATCTTCAAATGCTTTATTCCTAGTATACCAAATCAAAGCACAGCTGTGATGTTTAAGCAAAACAAAAATTGTTCCCCTACTCACACTTCTGGCACAAAATATGTGGGCGTTTTTCCCTACCTGTACCAACCAGTTCTCCTCCAAGTCTCTGGTTACTAACTAGATGTCTTACAATTTAACTCAATTCTGACATTAACTATCCAGAGTCAGTGCAGAATCCCCTAAGGTAGCGCTTCTCAAACTGTGGGTATTGACCCACAGGAACTTCAGCATTAGAAAGGTTGAGAACCACTGCCTTAAGGGCTCAGTCCCACAAGACTGCTCTTCTCTTCAGATGCAAGTTGCAAGTTCATACTTTTTTTTTTTTTTTTTTTTATGTAGAGACAGAGTCTCAATTTATCGCCCTGGGTAGAGTGCCGTGGCGTCACACAGCACACAGCAACCACCAACACCTGGGCTTAGGCTATTCTCTTGCCTCAGCCTCCCGAGTAGCTGGGACTACAGGCACCTGCCACAACGCCCAGCTATTTTTCTGTTTTGCAGTTCGGCCGAGGCTGGGTTTGAACTCGCCACCTTCGGCATATGGGGCCGGTCCCCTACTCGCTGAGGCACAGGTGCTGCCCCAAGTTCATACTTTTTGCCAGCTATAAATCAGGGGTTCCCATAACTCCCTCCTTGGGTTCAATAATTTCTAGAACAGCTCACAGAACTCAGGAAAATAGTTTACTTACACTAATGGTTTATTATAAAGGCAATAACTCAGTAATAGTCAAATGGATGAAGTACATAAGGCAAGGTATATGGGAAGGGGTATAGATCTTCTGCCTCCTATCTGGGCATGCCACCCTCCCAGCATCTTCGTATGTTCACTATCCTAGAAGCTCTCCAAACCTCTCCAACCTTTTCTCCAAAAAGTTGAAAAAATATATGAGGATAATAACTATCTACATTTTTACTTAGAGTTACCATGGTGTAAACAGTTTGTCACATTTGCTTTGTATATGTGATATATTTATTTTTATATATCAGCATCATAGTAATAACAAAAAGTTATTATTATTTGTTAAATCATTTATAAGTCACAGATCTCATGCCCCTTTACTTATCAGTACTTCAGTATGTGCCTCTGAAAGACAAGAAACTTCTCTTATGGCTCGGCACCGTTGCACAGTGGTTATGCATCAACCACATACACTGAGGCTGGCAGGTTCGAATCTGTCCCTGGCCAGCTAAAACAACAATGACAACTGCAACAAAAAAATAGCCAGGAGTTATGGAGGGCACCTGTAGTTCCAGCTACTTGGGAAGCTGAGGCAAGAGAATCACTTAAGCCCAAGAATTTGAGGTTGCTTTGAGTGTGACGTCACAGCGTCACAGCACTCTACCAAGGACAGTGAGACTGTCTCAAAAAAAAAAATTGAGAACACTCAATTGTTCTCTTGTACGTATAACCATAATACTGATTAAATTAAATTAAATTGTTAATTTAATTGTTAAATTGTTAATTTACATATAGCCATTACACTGATTAAATTAAATTAAATAAATTCAATGTTATTTACTATAATAGTTACAAAACTTAATAATATAATGAATAGTTATAAGGTATTAATAGTTACATGTTTGTATTCAAATTTTACTTTTCTCAGTAATGACCTTTCTAGCAATTTTTTTCTCTCAGTCTTGGAGCCAATCTGAGATCATTCGCTGCATTTAGTTGTTATATTTCTTTGGTCTAATCTGGAATAGTTCCTCATCTCAGCCTTTTTTTTGTCTTTTTAGAGATAAAGTCTCACTGTGTTGCCCAGGCTGGAGTGCAGTGGCTATTCACAGGTGTAATCACATCACACTACAGCCTTGAACTCCTGATCTCCAGCAGCCTTTTTCCTTTTTTTTTTTTTTTTTGACTTTTGCAACACTGGCAATCTTAAAGATCCTGCACCAATTGTTTTATAGAATGTTCCTTAGTTGAGGTAGACTCTTTAATCAAATGATCAAAGTTAACATCACACACAAAGCATATATTGTCATTGTGTATCTTCTGGTGTGATGCACTAGTTGAGACACAACTGCACTTATGCTATATTCCTGCCAAAAGCATATAATTGGATTGTGAGGAAACCACCAGCCAAATCTCTCTCACGCTGAGACTAAAGTTCACACTCCATGAAGTCATGAAGGTATCTCATGATTTGTCACCTTTATCTTTCACCACATCCTCTGTGTGGCAGACACTCTGGCTATCTGCACAACACCTTTTCCCACATAGCTTCCTCACTTTTGTCAGGTGGCTTTTAGGGAAGCTGGGCACTACCCTAGTCCAGGAAACAACCACAATCTGTCCATGTCTAATGTGGCAACCCCATTCCCACTTGCCACTAATTGGTTTTGGGATGGACCCATTGCTGCCAATAGCACTCTCAAGGATTAGTCTTCTGGGAAAAAAAAAATTGCTCCCTGATAGGGAGGTTCTGGAATAACATTTATACTCCTTGATGAAAATGATGGTAAGGAGCCTTTTTAGTGTCTTGAACATGATTGGGGGAAGATGTGATGTTTAAGGCCATGGCAGCTGCCTTGACAGGCCAAGGATGAAGCAGCATGGAATGGTGGATACCTGGCTCTTTCACTCAGCACTCACTCTGAAACCATCTGCTGTGACAGGGCAGGGTGTGTGTGAAAGATCCTTAAATGTCTCTGCTGCTTATGCTACTGTTGGTGCTGTGTGCTGCTGTCTGGAGCCAAGCACACTCTTAACCGACACGCCCTGCCTAGTTCCTGTTGCACACCCACTTTCTATTCCTACGTACTTGCCCTCCCCTCAGTGCCTGACTCCTACTCATTTTTAGGCTGAGGCAGAGACATGACTTCCTCCAGACACCTTCCTTTACCTTCCAAGGCTGAGCTGGGCGCCTCTCTTAAAGCATCCTGTATCTACTCCAATGTAGCCTTTTTAATCACTAAACTCAATTGTTATAATAGACTTCTTTCTTTCCCTTGCTCTGGTTACTTCATTGCTTCCCTTATTTAAAGGTTTTTGGTTTTTGTGGGGTTTTTTTGCAGTTTTTGACTAGGAGTGGGTTTGAACCCACCACCTCTGGTATATGGGGCTGGCGCCCTACTCCTTTGAGCCATAGGCTCCTTGGTTTTAAAAATATCTGCAGAGGAAAGTTTTGCTGCAGAGCCCCAGAGCACAATTCTTATTAACCTAATCTAGGGCTCAAGAAGAAGTAGAAAGTAGAGTCCCTTATAATATCCAACAAATTCCATTCCAGCCTTTGATTCAACCATAACTCAAGGTTGGCCTTTTCACAATAAATCTGCCAGAGGACAAGTGTTGGAAGTCCTGCAGATTACTAAAAGAAACTTGGCAAGTGTCTAATTGCTGAGAAAGTGGAACCCATATCTTTGTGACTTTATAACTTACAGATTAGAGCTATATAATAGTATAGGTGAACACCAGAGCAAAATAAGGGCAAAACTTAAGGAGATGTATTGTGGTTCACTAATAAGTAAGATTTTTTTGACCATAATCTTTAGTCAAAGAGTTGCCTTTTTCCACTGCATGGTTTAAGTAGAAGCTGGATAGCTATTTTTTCCGTATGTTATGGAAGGGAATCCCCATCTGGCTAAGAGTTGGACTAGATGCCCTCTAAGTATCTCTTCCAGACCTAAACTTATAATTCTAAGATTCTGTGATTTGGTGGAATTTCCTTGGAAATTCACACACAGTAGCAGTTAGAGACCCTGCCACCAGAGGGCAGTGTTACCACATTTGGTTAAGTTGCTTGGGCAGACAGAGCTACCCTAGAGAGCCCCAAGTTTAGAAGCATCACAAGGGTGTTGTGGTCCTGTATGAAGATGGAGAGGACCCACCAAAGAGATTATATTCCTCCAACACTCAGAACAATTATTTTTTGCATACAGCTCTCCAAAGACTAGGAAAATGAGAAAAGGAACAGGGTCGAGGAATGTTGGAAGGCCACAGCAGACATCTGTCTCATGAGGGAAGGTTGAAGGACCCAGCAATATTCAACCTAGAGAAAAGTTGGATGAATCGTGAGAACTGTCTTCCATTAAGGTGGCTCTGCAGGGCCCTGATTATCAAACCAGCATCAGCATGTGGACACCACCATGGGGGAGGTCTCAGCTTGATTTAAGGAAGAACTTTCTGGTAATGTCAGAAAGGACTATGTTAGGAGATAGCTTATTGGCTTTGTCATTCACTCTACACATATTTACTGTGTGCTCACCTCAGGCTTGGCACTTTGGTTACTGAGGATATAACAGCAGATACACAAAATTGCCTGCCCTCATGTAGTTAATTCCCCCGTATCTGATCATTCTGGGAGACACTAAGGCAGAACATGCAAGGGCCATGGGAGACATTAGTCTTAGATTTTAACAACCCCTGAGGGAGGTCCCATAACTTTCCTTGGCGTTAGGAAAACTAATTTGTCTTCATTTTTCTGATAGACACCTTCAAAGTTTGGAAAGAACCTTACCAAGACTACAAGCCTGTGAGTTAGGATATAAGGATATAACTTTTTTATATTGTAACTATAAAAATTGCCTTAAGATTGGGAAGTCTTAAATAAAAATTCTTCATTTAAAAATAAGCTCCAGTTGATTATTTTTTGTTTTTTTATTTAAGCTGTATTAGGACAAGGCATTACTATTATCAACATGAAGAATTCTTTCTAGAGAACAGCCAGGTCACAGGCATTGCATATTCTTTTTTTTTTTTTTTTTTTTTTTTGAGCAGAGCCTCAAGCTGTCACCCTGGATAGAGTGCCGTGGCATCACAGCTCATAGCAACCTCCAATTCCTGGCTCAAGCGAGTCTCCTGCCTCCACCTCTCAAGTAGCTGGGACTACAGGCACCTGCCACAATGCCCAGCCACTTTTTGGTTGCAGCCGTCAGGATTCGAACCTGCCAGCTCAGGTGTATGTAGCTAACGCCTTAGTCCGTTGAGCCACAGGCTCCAAGCCGGCATTGCATATTCTGTCCTTGACGTGAACATGTAGGGACTCAACTAAAACAGATCCATAGTTACTATCATCCAAATGCTTGACGCAGCCTCAGAGAAGCCACATTAATTTTAATTCCTCTAGTGTCTGTGTATTTACATCCCCATACTCATTTTCCATCATAGCTGTCTTTATTCTTCAGCTCCTGTCTCTTTCTAGTTTATACTTTCTTTTGTATAATAAACATTCTCAGAATAGACTCAGTTTTCCATTTTCATATTTTCTTCCTCAATGGACTGCTGTTGAGATCTGCATCACCCTGGAAGAAAGAGAGAGAGGGTGGAGAAAGTCCATGTGGGTCAGAGCAGAGTTCTGACAGCTTTGCTCTCTTCTTGCTAGAAAGACAGCTCCCTGAGATGCTGGGGATATCTCTGTATGGGCTCCCTTCCGAGTAACAGGCACCACTGGGTCATACCTAGCTTGTTCTAAATGAGGTTGGGAAGGTTTAAAGACATCTTGTTTGGGCCTTGTGTGCCCTTTGGGACTAAATTCTACCCAGGCTGTTGAGAGGGCCAGGGTGCAACTCCCTGAGACCCAGTTCTTTCTCCAAGCCTACCTGTGGCTGTCTCTTGAGGGGCCAAGAGGCTTACTTTGTTATTGTGATATAAACATCTCCCAAGAAAGAAAAGCTGCTTCTTACAACCCACAAATGGATTTTATAATAAAAATTAGTAAGATTTCCTTCTGGAGTTTATGAGATACTTGTGAGTTTATAAGATACTTATACCCAACAGGGCCCTTTATAGCCTCACCCCTGCCTACTCTGCTGGGTCGAGTCCCACCTCTCTGGAGCACTCTTGCCCCACTGCTCTGGTCAGGCTGTGCGCCTGGGCAAGTCCCACCTCTGTACTTTTGCAGGTGTTAGGCTTTCTGCTTAGAAGTCCCTTTTCTTTTTCTTTGCCTGGTGAAGAATCAGTTTTATTTATTCTTTAAAATTTCTATTAAAACGTTTAATTTTAATTTTAATTAATATTGAGATCACTTCTGTAAAAGAGTCCAGTCATGCACTTGGATATCATAGTGTCAATTGCTGTACAAATTTCTAAAACCTCAGTTTCTGCAGTTTTGCTGTCACAGGCAAGTAACAGACAGGACCATCCATCATGTGGCTCCGCTGTAGACTTTTGTAAGTACAGGTCATGCCCCCCCATGGAGGTGCTCCACTCAGCCACCTTGGGCTGATCCAATTGCTCCTCCTCTGTCTTCCCCTCCCATGAAATGTAAACGGCCCATACCAGAATATCAGCGTGAGCCTTGTGGTGATTGATGTGTGCATCTACCTCTCCACCAGGTACACATTCACCTCTATATGCCAGAGAACAGGCCTAGCCCATATTCAGAGCTTGGGCAATATGTGTGGGAACACAAGGCCAGAAATAATTCCTAGAATCCATAGAGGTTGGTGCTTAGGCTTCACCCTCCATCCCAATGTCTATCCTGCACCAAGTCCTGGATTTTTAATTGCCCTAGTTAGTCCCAAGTGACATAATGCCACTTTAGAAAACTAAACTTTGTGATTCGTGGCTGTGAAGTTGGGGTTCAGGCTCAGTGCTGATCCATGCACCAGTGTGATAAAGACATCTCATGGCCACTAACAAATATGGATAAAAGAGTGAAGATGGATCCGGACGTGCAGAGCAGACCCTGGACATGCAGCTTCATGGCCTCTGGGTGCTGGAGGCCAGACTGTAGCCTGAAACATGGAAGTAGAGCCTTGCCGTGACAGAGCAGTTGGATCAGGGCCAACGAAACCAGGGTGGGGATCTGCTTTACCAGTATCGAATCCTGGAGGTTGAGAGTTAGCAGGTAGAAGGAGCTGAACTGCCTCCTGAGTCAGGGGTGTAGAAAGCCTTGTGAGTAAGTCCTGCCTAGGTGAGAGCTCAGGGGAGGGATCTCTTTAAGGTTTCCGGCCATGAAAGGAGATCACACACAGTAATCATTCAGCTCATCTAGAGTCAGGCCTCTGGTTTTCTTAACTTCCTAACCTAACCATAATTTTAGAGTTAGAGAATTCAGAAAAAGATTCTGTGTCCTATTTTTTTGTTTCCTCCTTAAGCAAATAGTAAGATAAGGTTCAGTTTGAATTCAAAGGTCAATGGGTTATCACTTTTTAAAATTTATTTATTTATTTATTTATTTATTTTTGAGACAGAGTCCCACTATGTTGTCCTTGGTAGAGTGCTGTGGCATCACAGCTCACAGAAACCTCAAACTCTTGGGCTTAAGTGATTCTCTTCCCTCAGCCTCCCAAATGGTTGGGACTACAGGCACCCACTGCAACACCCGGCTGTTTTTGTTTTTGGTTTTTTGTTACTGTTGTTGTTGTAGTTGTCATTGTTGTTTGGCAGGCCCGGGCTGAGTTCAAACCCACCAGCCCCAGTGTATGTGACCAGCACCCTAGCCACTGAGCTACAGGCACCGAGCCGGGTTATCACTTTTAGCTAAAACCCGAGTGACCACCATTCTTGAGAGACAGAGTTATAAGTGAGCAAAGCACCTCGCCCTCACCAATAGCTGATTCACCCAGATGTTTGAACACAAGGCCAGAAATAATGCTTGGAATCCATAGAGGTTGGTGCTTAGGCTCCACCCTCCATCCCAATGGCTATCCTATACCAAGTCCTGGATTTTTAATTGCCCTAGTTAGTCCCAAGCAGAGAGCAACCATATCAGTCTCCATGGTAATTCAAATAGAAGACATCTTTCCTTTCCTTAGCATGGGGTTTGTATGTGTATGACCATGGGCAAGTCACTGAACTCCTCTGGGTTCATTTTCATCACCTGACAAATGGGGATATTTATACCTGCCTCACAGGGTAAATAAAATAAAAGCATCTGCCATGTGCTGAGCTCTTATAAAAACATAAAACCTCCATCTCCAGCTTTGTGTTCTTGTAAGGGCAGCCTTCTGCTTCTCAAACTTAATCATATATCTGAGTTGCCTTGAGGGCTTATTAAACCACAGAGGCTGGACCTAACCCCAGAGTTTATGTCTCAGTGGATCTGGAGCCAGGCCTAAGAATAGGCATTTGGGGGCGGGGAGCAGAGTCTCACTCAGTCATTCTGGTGTTGGGTGTGTGGCATCATAGCTCACAGCAACCTCTCAAACTCTTGAACTTAAGACATCCTCTCATCTTAGCCTTCAGGGTAGCTAGGACTACAGGCACCTGCCACAACACCCAGCTAATTTTTCTTTTCTTTTTTTTTTGAGACAGAGCCTCAAGCTGTCACCCTGGATAGAGATAGAGTGCTGTGGCATCACAGCTCACAGCAACCTCCAATTCCTGGGCTCAAGCAAGTCTCCTGCCTCCGCCTCCCAAACAGTTGGTACTACAGGCGCCCGCCACAACGCCCGGCCATTTTTTGGTTGCAGCCATCGTTT
>CAUYON010206037.1:0-11876 GCA_963573935.1 Arctocebus calabarensis | reverse complement strand
GGCGTTGTGGCGGGCGCCTGTAGTCCCAGCTACTTGGGAGGCAGAGGCAAGAGACTCGTTTGAGCCCAGGAATTGGAGGTTGCTGTGAGCTGTGATGCCACAGCACTCTATCCAGGGTGATAGCTTGAGGCTCTGTATCAAAAAAAAAAAAAAGAAAAATTAGAAAATCTACCCATGCTGGACTAGGACAGATTTAGACATCTGAACCCAGGTCTCCGTAAATCAGAAGCCCAAACATCAAGCACCTACTTGCCTGCCTGCTTACCTGCTCCCAGGCAATGACGCCCAGCTACTGGGTCCAGAGGCTCATGCCTGGGGCTGACTCCTCTGAAACTCACACCTATCACTGCCAACTTAAAAAACACCTTCATGTATCAAGACCCCTTCCCAAAGCCAAGAACTGGTGACAAAAATATTTCTGCTAAAGGCCACAGAGGCTCACAGGTAAAGGGTGCATGGATAAAAATGCAGGAGCAACAGGGGTGCTCAGAGAGTTCTGGGCTGGGATGAGAGGTCTAATTTCCACTTTCTTTTTCTCTGAGACTTTGTTTCCTTACCTGAAAAATGGGGATACATCTATGTGCACTGCCTACTTTACAGGAATATTGTGAGAATTCAACAAGAAAATAAATGCAAAAGTATAAGAAAGCTATGAAAGCTACAAAAATGAACACAGTGGCCATGGGTAGCTACAGCAAATCATAAGAGAAGCCTATTTATTAATCCTCTTGATAAGAAGGCGCCCCTTATGTCTGTGTATAATTTGCCACACATGCTGTAGCATATTTCCTCCTTCTGAAGCCTGTGAGATGCTTATATTTAATATCTCTTCTGGAATGTAGGACCCTGGGTAGGGCCATAGTTGACCAAAAAGAAGGGAAACAAAACCAGGTAGGCAGACTGTTTGGACAGAGGTATGACTTTGAAGTAGTAGGTATACTTCAGATGTGCTTATGCCTGAAAGACACTCCAAATTCCACCACAGGGATTTGCGACAGATACTCAAGAGAGCCCAGCCAAACACCTTGAGCTGAATGGTCTTATCAGCAGTTCTCAACCTGTGGGTCGCGACTCCTTTGGACTATATTAAAGTTTGCAGCATTAGGAAGGTTGAGAACCACTGCCTTAGATCATGACATGAGTGCCTGGGCTTTTGTTTCTCCAGAAAGTTGTATATGAGAGACAGGACAGACAAACACCTATTACATACCTGTGTTGCCTTCTGCATCTGGTTTGTCTAGAGGATACTCAGGCATGCACTCTAAGAAGAGATCAAAGATGGCTGCTGCATTCTCTTTGCCATATTGTCCCAAAATGTGCAGTGGTGACTGACCTCTGATAAAACAAGTTGGGAAAATTAGCTATGTATCTGCCATGGCCTTCATACACAGAAGAAATGGAATTTTCTGAACTCTGTAATGCTGGATACCCTAAAGGATACATAATAGGGTCACAAGAATTTTTCTAAAAAGGAGTTTTTTGTTTTAGGAGGTTTTTTTTTTTTTTTTTTTTTTGAAACAGAGTCTTGCTTATTATGGCTCACTTCAACCTCAAACTCCTAGGCTCAAGCAAACCTTTTGCTTTAGCTTCCTGAGTAGCTAGGACTACAGGCACCTGCCACTATACCCAACTAATTTTTCTATTTTTTTAATAGCGACAGGGTCTTGTTCTTGTTCAGACTGATCTCAAACCCCGAGCCTCAAGCAATCCTCTTGCCTTGGCTTCCCAGAGTGCTGGGATGTATAAAGGTATAAGCCGCTGTGCCCAACCTAAAAAAGTGTTTTTATAAAAACAAAAATACCAGGAGACCAACACAAAAGGTGTTCAAGTGTCCTGGGAGCCAGTTCTGCAGTGTACACCTAAGGGACAACGGGAGGGCACCAGTGACCACTAGGTCTGAATGGCAGGCCAGATGCCAGGAAGCCCTGGTCCCTGCTTTGGATCAGACACACTCACCTCAGATTAAAAGCTTCAGCATCCACTGTGCACTCTGTCAGGAGAACCCGAATGTTGTTGAGTCGACCGTGCATGACAGCAAGATGGAGAGCTAGGGAGTAAAGCCCAGGGGCATGCACAGAAAAATCTCAATTCCTCTTCACCTTCATAAACCTCCCTGAAAAGGGGCCCAGCCAAGCAGCAACTGGCCATGCACTAAGCCATCCCTTCTGGATAAGTCACAAATGCCATTTCATGAGTCTCTGCCTTCTGCTTCAGTAGCTATCCAGAAATGAGATAAAGTTTCCCAAAAAGCCACTTTCGGCTCCAAGGCTACCAATCAGATGGGGAGGCAGCTCACGGCCTATCAGCAGCAGACTGGATGCCTGGCCTAGGGCACTCCATCACAGCTTGACTCCTACAAAAGCCAACCTCCCCAAGGGGGAGCAGACCCCAGGATGCAGTGCACCTACCCATAGAATGAGTGGAGTGCTCAAGGCACTTAGCACTGTACAAAGAGGAATGACTGGGAATTACCATTATTTCCATTTTCATCCACAGCAGCAAAGTCCACTCCATTCTCCAGGAGGACAGAGCAGATGGTAGGCAGGTCCTGCTGAGCAGCAAGATGGAGGGCAGTCTGGCGATGCTTAGTTAATTCATTGACTTTGGCTCCTGCAAGAAGCTGTTGAAGTTGATTACATGAGCAGCCTCTCTACCACAATCAAGATCCCATTTATGGGACAGATCTGTCTTCTGATATCCACAGAAACTGATGGTTTGCCCTGATGGCAAACCCGGGAGCATAAGGGCTGCGCACACACACTCTTAAGTGAGGCATAAACCAGGAAAACCTGTGCCAAGGACAAACCAGAAAGTAGCTATCAAAATGTTACAGCCAGGAGCAGGCTCAGCGCCTGTAGCTCAGTGGCGAGGGCGCCAGCCACATACATGGGAGCTGGCGGGTTCAAACCCAGCCCGGGCCTGCCAAACAACAATGACAACAACAACAACAACAAAAATAGCCAGGCATTGTGGTGGGAGCCTGTAGTCCCAGCTAGTTGGGAGGCTGAGGCAAGAGAATCCCTTAAGTCCAAGAGTTTGAGGTTGCTGTGATGCCACAGCGCTCTACCGAGGGAAACATAGTGAGACTAAAAAAAAAAAACAGGTGGCGCTTGTGGCTCATGGAGTAGGGCACTGGCCCCATATAGCGAAGGTGGCGGGTTCAAACCTGGCCTCGGCCGAACTGCAAAACAGAGGATCGCCTCTGTCCAGGAGTTGGAGGTTGCTGTGAGCTGTGTGCCGCCAAGGCACTCTACTGAGGGTGATAAAGTGAGACTCTGTCTCTACAAAAAAAAAGAAAAACAAAACCAGGAGCAGTGGCTCATGCCTGTAATCCTATGGGAGGCCAAGGTGGGAAGATCGCTTGAGGTCAGCAGTTCAAGATCAGCCTGGGCAATACAGTGAGGCCCTCTCTCAACAAAAATATAAGAATTAGCCAAGTGTAGTGGTGGGTAGCCTATAGTCCCAGTGACTTGGGCAGCTGAGGCAGGAGGATTACTTGAACCCAAGAGTTAGAGTTTGCTGTGAGCTATGATGACCCCACTGCATTCTAGACTAGGCAACAGAGTGAGACCTTGTCTCAAAAAAGAAAAAAATAAACATACATTAAATAGACATTCCTTAGGACACAGAAATTCTTTTAGTGTATAAAAACTGCACAGAAGTACAGTGATGTTCAGTATACTATAAGGATATCCACTGCTTGCAAAACCTGATGGTAAAAAGGGATTTGATATAAAAAATATAATATATATGAACAATAGAATAGGTAGCCTTGTACGTAATAAATATTTATGGATTAATATAAAGATGCCAATGATATATTAAGTTTAAAAAAAAAAACTCTGCAATTAAGAAGATTATATGATTCCATCTGGAGATGGTGTATACAGAAAATCTCTGTAGACACACATGTACACACTCTGAAGGTGTGGAAAAGCATATGTCACCATACTTTTAAAGGCATGCACCAGGGCGGCACCTGTGGCTCAAAGGAGTACGGCGCCGGGTTCAAACCCAGCCCTGGCCAAAAACTGCAAAAAAAAAAAAAAAAAAGCAAAGCATGCACCAAATTCAGAAAAGAGTTGGGAGCAAAAAGCAGATACCATGTGTTTTATATCCTTACATGTTTTCAGTTTTTACACACCGAGCATACTATATTTATATATGTATATGTATACAAGTACATATAAACAAATGTATATATAAATAATAGTAATAAATATATACATTTTTTTTTTTAGAGACCATCTCACTTTATGGTCCACGGTAGAGTGTTGTGGCATCACAGCTCATGGCAACCTCCAACTCCTGGGCTTAGGTGATTCTCTTGCCTCAGCCTCCTGCGTAGCCAGGACTACAGGCTCCCACCACAATACCTGGTTATTTTTTGTTGCAGTTTGGCTGGGGCTGGGCTTGAATCCACCACCCTTGATATATGGGGCTGGTGCCCTACCAACTGAGCCACAGGCGCCACCCTATATTTATATTGTTTTTTTAAAAGAAAGAACATAAAGAAATACAGAATCAAAGACAGGAGGATCTTTAAATATTAATAATATCTTGTTTTTTCGTTTAGTATTTGAAGTTCACTCATCATCCTCTTTCTGATAATTTCAAAGACATCTGTTTTTTGTTTTTTGAGATAGAGTCTCACTTAGTCACCCTTGGTACGAGTGCCATGGCATCTTAGCTAACAGCAACTTCAAGCTCTTGGACTTAAGTGATTTTCTTGCCTCAGCCTCCCACGTAGGTGGGACTACAGGCGCCCGTCACAATGGCCTGTTATTTCTTTAGAGATGGAGTCTCATTCTTGCTCAGGCTGGTCTCCAATCTGTGAGCTGAGGCAATCTACCAGCCTCAGTCTCCCATGTGCTGGGATTACAGGTGTAAGCCACTGCATCCAGCCAAAGACATGTGTTAACAGTTAACAGAAAATACTCTGTAGTTGGTAGCACCCGTAGCTCAGGAGGTGGGGCACCAGACACATACACTGAGACTGGCAGGCTTGAACCCAGCCCAGGCCTGCTAAACAACAACAACTACAACTGGGCATTGTGGCAGGCATGTGTAGTTCCAGCTACTTGGAAAGCTGAGGCAAGAAAAGAGCTTGAGCCCAAGAGTTTGAGGTTGCTATGAGCTGTGAAGCCACGGCACTCTACTGAGGGTGACATAATGAGACTGTCTTAAGAAAAAGAAAAGAAAAGAAAATACTCTGTAGTTCCTCCAGGCATGGTCGCTCACTCCTATAATCTTAGCACTCTGGGAGGCTGAAGGGGGAGGATCATTTGAGCTCAAGAGTTTAATACAGTCTGAACAAAAGCAAGATCCTATCTCTTTTTAAAAAACAAATAAACTAGCTGGGTGTTGTGGCGGGTGCCTGTGGTCCCAGCTGCTCAGGAGGCTAAGGAAGGAAGATCACTTGAGCCCAAGAGTTTGAGGTTGCTGTGAGTTATGATGTCATGGCACTCTACCCAGGACAACAGAGTGAGACTCTGTCTCAACAACAACAATAACAAAAAACGTTTTTCAAGAACAAAAACACTAGGGCACCAAAGGCTGGTTAGGCACCCTGTTGGCCAGTTCTGCAGTGTACACCTAGGCTGATGGGAAGCCCCAGTGACAGCTAGCTCTGAGCAGCAGGCCAGCTCTGGACCATGTTTTATTAACTCAAACGCATATAGGGGTTTCTCTGTTACATAAAGGATAAAGGCTGCTCACCTATCTTGGGTTGAAAATTGACACCCTGCTGTCTGGTCTCTGCCTGCCTCTCCAACCACATCTATAATTCTCTACTCAGATTTCAACCAAACTTTCCTACATAAAACACACCACATGCACTTAGCAGTCTCCACATCTTTGCTCAGCCCCTTCCCATCCTTGGGTGACATTTTGTCATACTGGAAAAAAACAGGCTTTGGAGTCAAATAGAAAAGACTAAAATCGCACACTACAGCTGATAGCCTTGGGGGAAGAAAAGAATCTTTCTGAGCTTTAATACTCTCCTTCATAAAATGCAAAAATTTCACTAGGCTCTGTGTGAGAGACAGCTCACTTGGAAGTCGTAGATGGATGCCTGACAGAGAGCAGGCAGGCCTCAGAAACAGAGCTCCATTCCCTCTGTGCTCCAGCCTTGCCTCTGTGTCCTTAATCCTTCAAGGCCCCGGCAACCCATACAGTGCACTGGGTCCTCAGGACACACGGCCTTGTCCTGACACGCCTGTCTTCCTCAGCATACTGGCTAGCTCCCCAAATTCTCTTTGGCCTTTCATAATACCTGGCCAACACTGACGACAGATTCTGCACATGTTCTACAACATGCTTCACATACATGTTATATGTAGTGATGTTTCTGTGTCACTTACCAAATTGCGGACAATCATCTCTGAACCCGATTGGACAGCGAGGTGCAAAGGGGTCAACTTGGAAGCGTCCTGGACTCTGGAATTCACATTAGCCTGGACACTGATCAGGAACAGGACACTTTCAATATCAGAGTTCTGAACTGCTACATGAAGGAAATTACGACCCTTGTTGTCCACCTACAAGTAGGAATCAAAATATTAGTGGGCCCCCCTAGGGCTGGACGAGGTGGCTCACACCTATAATCCTGGCACTCTGGGAGACTGAGGCAGGTGGATTTCTTGAGCTTAGGAGTTCCAGACCAGCCTGAGCAAGAAGAGCAAGAACCCGTCTCTAAAAAATAGCCAGACGTCACAGAGGGCGCCTATAGTCACAGTTACTAGAGAGGAAGAGGCAAGAGAATCACTTGAGCCTAGGAGTTTGAGGTTGCTGTGAACTGTGATGCCATGGCACTCTATCAAAGGGTGACATAGAGAGACTCTGTTTCAAAAATAAATAAATAAATAAATGAATGAATTAGTGGGCCCCCTTTTAAGAGTGCCTCCCGAGCAACTATAAACTGTGTGGACCACTGGAGAAGTCCTGACATAGACTTTCCTGTGGTTTCAGGAAACTCCTTCCTCCCAAGAAACAATAGTAAATGCTGTCTCCCCCATACAACAGACCACGCTGTGCACTTGTCCCCATAACCACATGTGCATGGTCCTATGCACGTGGTCAGGGGAAGGGAACTACTGTGCTGATCCAAGCTGCCCTGGCATCCTCTTGTAGTAGGAACTAGAGATGTGGAAAAATTAATAGAGACAACCTGAAGGACACAAAAAGAGAGGCACCAAAGGCTTGGCACCTGTAGTTCAAGCAGCCGAAGCGCCAGCCACATACACCAGAGCTGGTGGGTTTGAATCCAGCCCGGACCTGTCAAACAATGACAACTACAACTAAAAAATGGCCGGGCGTTGTGGTGGGTGCCTGCAGTCCCAGCTACTTGGGAGGCCGAGGCAAGAGAATCACTTAAGCCCAGGAGGTGGAGGTTGCTGTGAGCTGTGATGCCACAGCACTCTACCCAGGGTGATAGCTTGAGGCTCTGTCTCAAAAAAAAAAAAAAGAGAGGCACCAAAATATTAGGAAGCTCAGGGAGAGGTAACAGTGGACACTGACCACAGGAGTCTCTTTGCTTAGGCTAGAACAAGCACTCAGCATCCTAACACCACAGCTGCAATGCCAGCCTAACTCCTGAGCGATCAAACAAAGGTTTCAGAAATGCACAGAAAATTTCCTCTTTTACTAAGCTGCAGGATAATACACGATGGCTGGGCAGCCAACAGCATGTCACAGACCTTGCTCCATTGTCATGAAGGTAGACAGAGTCGAACTGTGCAATATACTGTAGTTGCCAGAGCTGCCATTAGTGTGAGTGCTTGGCTATGAGTGAGGGAGACCCTAGTGCTGCAACTACATCACCTCACGTCCACAGCATGTGCCAGTTAGCAAGCAAAGTATCTGCAAAGGTTTGATCAACACTCTAGTTTCATATAAACTAGAAAAGAAATGTGAGATGACTAACTCCATTCACGGACACTTTACGCTGACTGAACACGTGAGGTTAACACTCGTACAATCTAGTCACACTAACAAAAATGCAGAAACCTGAAACACCAAGCAGTAATCTTCAGTCATACTAGGATTTCATTTCATTCATGTCTCAAGCTCCTATTTCACCTTCACAGTGGCTATTTATAAATCTTGGCAGTATCCTAAGTGCTGGCTAGAGGGTCAAGTTTCAATAAAACCGACTTGACAAATTTGTCCCAGCCCCCTGCTTACACCTAAGATCAGTTGTTATTGCCGCTTCCCACCCAATCTGTTGTTGCCAATCAACAATTCACCATCTAGATTTAACAGCTGGTAAAGAACAGTAAAGAACAAGATGACCAAGCCTGCTAAGATGAATAACAGCTCCTCTGAAATACTCTGTAAGTTACCCCAACGTCACAACATTAGCCCTTCAAATTGAAAGTTTAAATCTTTTTAAGATATCTGTTACTTAGGCAAATTAACCAAGCAAAAGCAAAGAATGAGCCCAGGTGTCCATGCCACAGAATTACTACCCAAAGCCCACTTACCTCCACTCTCACCTAAGCATGATACCACTGGGCTGACACACAGGTGAGAGGAGCCAAAGCTAAACTCACACTGAATTTGGCATCTAAATGGCCAGATTTTAAGAAAAAGGAGTGTATTTCTAAAATGAAAGTCTCTATACAGAAGAGACCTGTTGAGTTTCCATGTAACAGTTTCTGCCATACTCAGGGCAACGTAGAGAATGTTGGGTGGTGGTCACTCACCTGCTCAGCAGCCCCAGATTCTCGTTTCAGAATGGCCTCAGCTGCCTTATTGTTCTTGTAAGTCATGGCACAGGCAAATGGGGTCAGTCCTTGTCTGTCTCGTACATTTAAGTGGATGTCAGGGTGAGAAATCAACAACTGAATGATGACACCGTGTTGGTTGCTGATGGCCACGTGGACAGGCGTTCTTCCCTCTGCATCCTGTGGGTACAAGGCACAGATTTCAATGTCCAATTGAAAAATGGTAAAACTCAAGAAAAATACGAAGGGGGTAACTTTTAAATCAAATTTTTCAAATTTCAATACTATCGCCCTGTGTTTGACTTAACTTTTACATGGGCTAAACACAGAAGTAACTAAAAGCTACTCCCTGTTAGACCATTCTTCAGTGTCCCAGTGGTATCAGTGGGCCCAGCACAAACACATGTGTTTTAGAACTTAGAACATCTGTAGCCAATCTCAGCTCTAAATTTTATTATTCTTCTTCTCCTTATAGGGCACTGTACATAAATCTTCATGGGCTAGAATGCTGAAAAGTATGAAGGAACATACCTCAGGGGTGCTCAGTTGAGCTACTAGAACATTTTCCTAACCAAAGTACTTAGTTGGGACTAAACCAAACTCTCAATAGATAACTAAGGAGGAATAGAAAAATAAATAAAACTGGCTCAGCGCCCATAGCTCAGTGGTTAGAGCGCTGGCCACATGCACTGGGGCTCATGGGTTCCAACCCGGCCCTAGTCTGCTAAACAACAATGACAACAACAACAAAAAAATAGGCTGGTGTTGTGGTAGGCACCTGTAGTCCCAGCCACTTGGGAGGCTGAGGCAAGACAATCGCTTAAGGCCAAGAGTTTGAGGTTGCTGTGAGCTGTGACGCCACGGCACTCTACCAAGGACGACATAGTGAGACTCTGTCTCAAAAAGAAAGAAAGAAATAAAACAAATCTTCCTCATGCTATAGTAGGGACAAAGGCATAGAGAAGAAAAAGTCTTAACCTGAAATCATTCAAAGTATAAGGCAAGCTGTATGACTCAAAAAGTCACTTTATCTGTCCTACCACAGCCCTGTTCATGGTAAAGGAGAAAATTGGAACCAGGGAATCTGTAGGGTCTTTTGACATAAGAGGATATCTTCCTAATTCTGGAGCTACCATTATTTCCCTGAAAAGAGAGACTACATACCTGTGCATTTACATTGGCACCAAACTCCAGAAGACACTGCACTGTCTCTTCTAGCCCCCAAGAGGCTGCCAAGTGCAAGGGGGTCTGCCCATCTCTAGCCTCTTCCTCTCCTTCTCCATTAGCACCTGGTTGTCTAGGACTGTTCACATCACAGCCACTGAAAGGAATGGGGAAACAGAAGAAAGGCCATGCTGACATATGTACAGCAGCAGCTTCATGCAATCCAACAAAAAAGCTGCCACCATAGTCTACTATCCTCGGTCCTTAGCCTCAAATAGTGGGTCTGGGTCCCATTCCTACAGACTCTTCTGCAACTGGTCTTGGGGGTACCCTGGGGATCAGAATTGTTCTAGGGGGTGTGCACACATGTAAAATTTCCTACTACTATAAAGGTTTCCTGAATAGCCCAGGCTCCACATATCCCATACCCTGAGAGGTCTGTGGTGCCTGTAATATCTGGTCTCCCCCACCACAGCCTCCCGACCTCACCGCATGAACTAATCTGACATGGCTTACAGCTCCCAAAGCAGACATGGGCTCAGCTTTTAGATTCCTTGGTATTAGGCATTTAAGCTCCTCCCCTCACAAGTAAGCCTGGCCCTCAGCTGACTTAAAATGACAGAAGAGTGACCCTCTGACAGTTTTAATTATGAGAGTCAAGCCAATTATACTCGTATCAAGAGTGTAAGTGGATTTAAAAAAGGGCCAGTTTCCCATAAGCTGAATAAGAAGATTTCAAGAGGTACTGAGGCTTCTCAGACCTGCGAATAAGGAAGCAGGCAGTAGACTCATTGTTTTCATCAATAGCTCTGTGCAGGAGTGTCTGAAGGCACCCACTGGGTCCAGGACCCCAGCACGTGGCATCACAACCATGTCTGACCTGCAGAGAAACACAGGTCACTCACAAACACTGTAGGACAAAGACAAACACTAGAAATATCAATAGGCAAGCTCAATACAACTGGGTAAAACCTCAAGGTGCTAAGTGCCTTAATGTCACATTGCAAGCCCTACAGAGAGTTGAGTTAAATGAGAACAGGTTTACCTCCACTTTAGAGGCCTGTTTCACAAATAAGGGAGATAAACCTGAGATTTGGGGATTTATCACTATGGTGATGGTGAGGGCAGCCTATATCAAATTAACCCACCCCAGGAGAAGTCTCCTTGGGAAATGCCTCCACTCTCTCGCTTCTTGGTAGTTTTCTTGGTAAAGACAACCTAAAAACAAAAGTGCCGACCAAGATCATGTTGAACTGCAAGTTTTGTAATAAGACTTGTTTCAACCACTTGTCCTTGACCCAACTTGTTACTTGTCAGATCTCTTGCTCCTGTGATTGTTATGCCGGCACCAAATCCATCTCTGACACAAAATATCCCCATAGATAAACAGAGGCTAAAGTTGGGCTTGTCTCACCAGAGTGGATGCAATATCTTCCAAACTGTTTGCCAATGCAAGCCACAGTGGGGGGTTTCCCTTCTCATCTGGCACAGACATGTCAGCTCCCCGGGTGCATATGGCATCAACCACAAGTGGAAGCTGATTTCTGATGGCCAGCTGAAGGGCCGTCTCCCCATCCTGAGTCCTGTGAGGACACAAACCCAAACCAAGATTTGTAAGTGAAGCTAAAGGATAAATAAAGCGGACATTCCAGAGCTGAATCCATTGTAATCCTTTACTCACGCTCATTAGTGCTTTCCCAGAGAAATTAAATCTGTTAATAGTGCCCATCCCTCTTCCTTTTTAGAAAATATAGCTATGTCATCCTCTGTACTTAGATAATAACTGCCCAATACCCCAATGTGTTGAAATTTTATAGGAATGCAGTTGCTTTTAAAAGGCATCTTTTTTTTTTTTTTTTGAGACAGAGCCTCAAGCTGTCACCCTGCATAGAGTGCTGTGGCATCACAGCTCACAGCAACCTCCAATTCCTGGGCTCAAGCGAGTCTCCTGCCTCCGCCTCCCAAGTAGCTGGGACTACAGGCGCC
>CAUYON010206036.1:0-21831 GCA_963573935.1 Arctocebus calabarensis | reverse complement strand
TTACGGTGCATCTTAGCAGGGTACTGGTGGAACTTATCAAAGGTAGAGTATCAATGTCTTTATATAGTGATCAAGAAAATGCCATGAAGGCTATCTGTAACAGTATGATAAAAATATTTCTGAATGTATATGAAGCACATTATGCCCTATGATTGCACCAATGTACACAATTATGATTCAATAAAATTATAAAAAAAAAAAAGAATTATACTCAAAAGTGTTGGTGTAAAAAATTTTGTAAATTTCTGTTAGGACCACTTGTTCCAGAGTCCCATCTACATCCATTTACTTTATGCATTTTCTGTTTAGATGATTTGTTCAGTTCTGTCAGTGTGGTGATGAACCCCCAGCAATTACAGTGCTGCTGTTTATCTCTGCGTAGATATGGCATTTTTGGCTTGATGAATTTGGACACTCTTGTGTTAGATGCATAAATATTTAGAATGAGTATCTTTTTCTTGTTGAATTACTCCTTTTACATTATATAATGACCATCTTTGTCATTCTTTACTATTTTTGATCTAAAGACAATTTTATCTGATATAAGATGACTAAATCTGCTTTTTGGGGGTTACCATTTACAGGAAATAGTTTTTTCCAACCCTTAACCTGGAGTCTTTAAATGTCACTATAAATTAGATGTGTTTCCTGGAGATTATAGATACTTGCCTTATATTTTTGTATCCAATCAGGCAGCTTATGTCATTTGATTGGGGAATTTAAGCTATTAATGTTAACTGATAAGATTAATAAGTGGGATGCTGTTCTGCTCAACTGACAGGGTAGTACTTTGTTATTTGTTGTATCTCTTCTGCTATTGTTTTGTGTAAGCTTTAGGCTTTATTGTTTGGATGGTTTTACACTAATGGGTGATTGTTGTGATGATGCATGTACAATGCAGTTCTGAGTATTTCCTGGAGGGCAGGTCTGGTCTTGACAAATTCTCTCAATATTTGCTTTTCTGGAAAGGGCTTTATTTCTCCCTCATTTATGGAACTTAGTTTTCAGGATACATAATTCTAGGCTGGCACTTGTTCTGCCTTAAGAAGACCAAAGATGGGGCCCTGAATCTCTTTGGCTTTTAAGATCTCCACTCATAAGTCTGAAGTTAGCCTAATTTTTTTTTTATAAGTTACTTGATATTTTTTCCTCCTGGCTTGTGGGAGTTTTTTCTTTGTGTTGACTTTGGCTAGTCTGATTTCTATGTGTCTTGGTGATTGGCTCTTTACAATTAATCTCCCAGATGGTCATCAGCTTCTTGTATTTAAATGTCTAAATCTCTAGCAAGAGAAGGGAAGTTTTCCTTTATTATTACCTCAAATAGAATTTTTAGCCCTTATGTGTTTTCTTCTTCACCTTTAGGGATGTCTATGATTTTTATATTTGGCTATTTTACACCATCTCATAATTCTCATACACTTTGTTCATTCCTCTTACTTCTCTGTTAATGATTAAACTGACTGAGTTAATTCAAAAGAACTGTCTTCAAGTTCTGAGATTATTTCTTCTGCCTAGACTGGTCTATTATTAAAACTTTCCACTGTGTTTTGTGTTTCCTTAAATGAATTTTTCATTTCCAGATGTTCTATTTGATGTCTATTGTTGTTCTATTTGTTGTTCTATTTAATATGTCTCTTGAGCAAATTTTTCATTCATTTCCTAAATTTTTTTAGTTTCTTTGAGTTGGTTTTCCATTTTCTCTTGAATTTCATTGAGTTTTTTCACAATTCATATTTGGACTTCTTTACCTGTCATTTCAATATTTTCATTTTAGTCTTCTTTGTTAGAGAGCTGGCATTCCATTTTGTGGGTATCCTTTTGCTCTAACTTTTCATAACTCCAGAGTTATTTATCTGATTTTTTTTCTATCTGGAACAGCAGTTGCTTCTAATTTTTGGATTTTCTTTTGTTTAGATAAGGCTAAAGGGTATATTTGTAACATATATTGATAAGAATCTTTTGCTTTTTTTTGAGGGTGATTTGATGATGATCTAGGTTCTGGGTAGGGACCTTGGTTTTAGATGTTCTTACTGTGTTTTTCTCCATGGCTAGCTGTTTGTGGTAAGCTATGTGGTGGGGAGGCAGCAGATTCCCTGCCTGTCTTTGATGGGAGAGGATTCAGTTTTTTGAAATCTTTTGCATTTCCCCAGCTCTGTGGACTTCTTAGCCACGTGAATTGTTTAATCACATCCAGTTTAATCTTTGAGATAGTAGGTGGCTCTTGTGGGTGAAAAACCTCACCCAGTAGGATTAAGTCCACAAATGCTCTGTATAGGGCTGTAGAAACTCACTTCCTTGTCTAGGTGGTACTTGCTAAAAGGACAAGCTGCTGTATTGTTTTTGGGAGCTGTGACTGGCTCTAGCCTCCAGGTAGAGCACTAGAATGCCTGAGGTGGCAAGCGAGGCCCTGGAATTGCCATCATCCTTATCCTCTGCCACAGCTGAGGTGGGTTGGGGGAGTGAGGCTGGACAAGGCTGGAAAAGGCTATTGATGAGCCTGCTCCCAGGCCCTGCAATAGCTACTCAGGCAGCTGTTTGACAGAGTTTGAAGGTCTGCTCCCTGCTCTGAGGAAAGCTGCCAGGGAGGGGTTGAGGTGGCCTCACCTAACAAAAAATTCTACTGTTGGAGATGGGGCCATTTGAGATTCACAATCTGGCTTTCCTGCTCTGAAACATCCCCCTATCTGAATGTCTGGCTCACTAGTGTGCATTTCTGTGAAAAGCCAGGTAGGTAGGGAGCTCCCAAATTGGGTACTCAGGTCCTGCAAGGAAGAAGCATGGGATTATTTTAGAATATATTTTTTCTACTTATTAAAAAAAAGTCCACTGTAAAACAGCCTCAGACAAGTCTTTCAAGTGGTATTCCAGAAGAAAGAATTGTTATCAGAGGTTATGACAGCTCTATGCATGTTATTGTCCCTGAAGACCTTCTGATGGAACAAGATATGAAGGTAGAAGACAGTGATATCGATGATCCTGACTCTGCGGAGGCCAAGGCTGAGGGGTTTGTTTTTATCTTAGTTTTTGACAATAGAATAATTTTTCAAATATTAAAAATTAAAAGTATATAGAATAAGGATTTAAAGAAAAAATACTGTACAGTTATAAAATGTGTCTTGTGTGATTATAAAAGAATCAAAAAGGTAAAACAAAATAAAAGTTTATAAAGTGAAAATTTACAGTAAGCTAAGGTTAATTTATTATTGAAAAAAGAAAAATACTTTTTATAAATGTTCTGTAGCCTAAGTGCACAAAGTTAATAAAGTCTGCAGTATCATCCAATAATATCAGAGGCCTTCATAGTCACTCACCATTCACTTTCTGACCGGAAGTAGCTGTCTGTCCTGCAGGCTCTATTCATGTTAATTGCCTTGTGCAAGTGTACAATTTTTTATCTTGTATACCATATTTTACTGTACCTTTTCTATGTTTAGATACACAAATACATACCAGTGTATTATAATTATGTATACACAAATACATACCAGTACTGTAACATGTATAGTAGGTTTGTAACTTATGAGCAATAGACTATTCATGTAGTAGAGTATACATCTAGGTTTGTGCAAACTAGTTTCTATGATGCTTATACAAAAAATTGCCTAGTGACTCATTTCTCAGAATGTATCCCCATCATTAAGTGATGCATGATTATGTGAATGCATAAAGAATTAAGACAGTAATATAACATATCATAATGTATAATGTACTATATATGATAGACATACATTGTATTAACCAATATATAATATATGAGACATTACTATAATTAATATAAAGCCTTCAAACTGTGACTCTGAACTGTAAGAACAATAGGTACAGCTGAAAAAGAAAAAATAAATGTGTTTCCATGTCTAAAGCAGGGAATTTAGAAATATTTTCTCATCAAAAATAGTAATACAATGGTCAGATAAATTAGCATGGTTTAGCTTATACAATATTTTAAGAATATGATAGGTTAAAAGACTTTTCAGAGTTAGGGAATTTCACCACAATTCATACCATTATTTCAAAGAGAAAATGGGTTCTAAAGTTCCAATAATGGGTTTTACAAAATAATTCTTTAAAATATAATTCAATTGCAGGCTTAAATTGCCTGAAGTACAGTTTCACTACAAATGTATGTAGAGGTGTGTATTATGAAAACTTGTATGCTTTATATAAATTTCTATAAAACATAGGTATGAGTGAACTTCATACGATTGTCACTATACATAAATATTGGTCAATTCCAAATATTAATATTTTAGATAAGATTACATATTTAGCTTTTATCATTTTCAATTTTATCTATAATATGAAATCAAGTCTTTTTAAAAAAATTTCGTTGATGAAAGAAGAAAACAAGTTCTCATTATGCATTTTAGGTGTCATTGCCAAAAATGTAAAAGTTACAAGAATAATTTCATATATTCCACACATTTTAAATTTACATTAAAGAGCAAAGTACAGATAAATTCTAGGGCTACAAAGAAGTAAGAAATTCTATGAAATCTACCAAGTTACCACTCATTTGTTTTAGATGAGAGTAAGAAATAAATTATCTCTCTATCACATACAAAGCATAACCAAACAAATCCTAATATTGTAAAGAATACTTCATATGAAGAGTATAAGATCTTGAATATATATTATTTCATCCCTTTGATGAAATCTTCAAATGTCCATGCAGAAACATAGTAGTTGTGCTTCTTCCTGTAATTATCAAAATTCTGTGTGCCTTACTCTCTATCGTGCTGTACATGAATCTTTTTATTATTTAATTATTATTACAAGTAAGTATCATTATTCTCATTTTGCAGGTAAGAAATTGAGACTGAAAGAGATAAAACATCTTTTGCATAGATAAGGCAGAACCCTGTCTTCATCCTTGTTCTCCTTGATTTCAAAGATTTTGTGCTCAGCCACCGTGATATTTTACCTTTCAACAATCATAGCTGGCCAAAAAGGAAAGAGTTCACAACAATGGTTTTGATAACGATTTGATTGTTACTATGACGTAGAGTTGCATTATTAGAAAAGAATTTGTCCCTTCTGTAGTACGAGGCACTTGGAATTTGATTGCTGGAGACAAGAGGCACTTCATAGATAGAAGCTACAGTCAATTAATGATTAAATCCATAGAGCACAATTGTTTTACTCACCTCTTTTAGCCCATGACAGTTGTTCTTTGGCTTATGTCTATTTTTTAAGCCCTCTGACAGGCACTTGCCCATCACTAATTCCCGTTAGGAGCACTGGTAGCGGTGCAGTTTTTCAAGACTTTTCAAGTCTCCTGGATTCTGTGCATGACATATGGTTTCAGTAGGGAACTACTGATTGCATGGTGAAGCCTGTTATTTCTTCCACTTCTCACTTCTCCGCTCACAGCTTGCTGGCAGCTGAGCTGCGAATAGGATTTTAAGGTTCAGCATGAGATCCAGGAGGCCTGAAACAACAACAGTAATAAAAGTGGGCTCTGGCTTTGTGCTGGAGGCAAGCTCTGCTTTCTGTATTAGGACTTTTTGAAGGGAAGCACTGGAAGTCAAAGAGGCAGGAAATGAAAATGCTACGCAGACCCTTGCTTTCCACAAGGAAAACTCTTGCTCCTTTGAAATTGGAATTGTTTTCTAGGTACTGATGTAAGCAAACTACAATACAGCTTTATTTCCTTTTCTGTGATGTGAAATGCCACAATCTCAGCCAAAGTTTTAAGAAATGCCATGACACACATAAAAACAGTCAATTATGTTCCTGAGATAATCCAGGCACATTTTTCTCTCCAAAAACACTGTGTTATATTTTACATGAAAAATTACTACAAATACATGTGCCAAAAGTCCTCTCCAGTGTGAACCCTGGGTCTTGTGACATCAGGGGATTAACACTTGTAAGCTTCAGTTCTAATTGGAATAAAATCAAATGCCTGCCTTTAAAAATCATTTCAAGAAAATCAGTGTACTTTTAATAACAGAGACAGGAATTCTTTATTCTTCCATGAACATGAGAAGTTTTATTTAGGTTTCTGTTTATGTCAATTATGTGAAATGATCTTACTCATTTGTTTATATAGAACATTGACACTTAAAAACAATTCAACGCAATCAAAAGCAGTAAATTCTTGATCATTGAACTTACAGCTAATGCAGAAAATGTCAAACTTCCACATATGTCTGGCAAGTAACTTTATTAGCAGTGAGTAGTGGGGATAGAAGCAGTAGCACGGCCTGGAGAAAAGGCCCCAAGTCACATGACTTAAGGGTACAGTATACCTTTGTTACTTGCAAGGTGTGTGATATGAGACATAATTCTTAAATTTCTTTGTAACATGTTTTATTTTATTTTATTTTTTTCATCTATAAATGGGCTTAAAATTCTCAATTTCATCTAGGGAGGTGAGTTTCTGTGGGACTCTTTAGAACAAATGCACTTGTGTCTTTCATTCTGTTATCTCTTTAAGAATGTTTGTATGGCAAACAGCATTGGAAGTTAAAAGCAGTGCCTTTCTCTGGAGCAGCAGAAAAAAGTATTTGCTTTACAGGATAATAAAGACAATGTCTCTTTCTGGGGCAAAGGTTGGACGGGTTTGCTAACAGCTTCATTATAAACTTTGCTGTTTCTTAAAAGTGAGGATCTTCTATAATACAGCCCACCGAGTGTGCAGGTCTCTGGCCCTTCCTACATTGCCCTGTGGGAACTGGCGGCTCAAGGAATTGGTACAGATGATGTTGCTCTGGCAACTGCAATTGCTTTGACTAATACACTGTCTTTTGTCTCTGAGCCAAGAGTCTCATGTTTACGGCCAATACCCATAAAACTGTGAAAGGCTAGCTTATTAGCTTGCAAGTAGAGTAAAATTTCAGACTCTTCACAGGTCTTGACATTCAGGGAGTTTATATGAGAATTAAAAGTGAAATTTTATGTAAATATTTAATGATATGTCTTAAAAATTATAAAATATTCATCTAACCTCATTCATCATCACCACTCTCAACATGGTAATAATAAATAGGACTTCTACTTCGAATACCTTCTTATGGGAAACAAATGAAATCAAAACATTGACAATTGATCACATTAGAGGTATTAAAGAAAAAACAGATTGAGCTGTATATTTAAATCAAAAAATATTTACCCATCTTTCCTTTAGGTTGCCATGTAAAGGCAATGTAAGAAATTCAAAAAAATAATAATTTAAAATGTCTTGTCTTTAAAGATTCAACTTTCTAGTTTGAAAGACAAGAGCCAAACCTATGAGAAAGGATGCACTGATATAAAATTTGGCATACAATAAAGAGGAGAGTCATAATTTTTTTTGAATTGCCAAATAAATGTTGTACACTTACATGTATATATATAAAATAAATATCTAGGAATTTAGACAAAAGAGAGGAAGAATATTTTAGACAAAATATCTAGGAATTTAGACAAAATGTCATAGGAGACATTTCATATACACTTACATGTACATATATAAAATAAATATCTAGGAATTTAGACAAAAGAGAGAAGGATATTTTAGACACAATATCTAGGAATTTAGACAAAATGTCATAGGAGACATTTCCACATATCAGATATTTTCTTATTACCATAATCATAATCATAATCATCAATGTTGAGAATCTGTAATACCTGATCCCAAAATTTTATGAGTCCAAAAATGCTGCCTGAAATTACTATACTCTTAATGGTGACTTATGAGCATAAATTTTCTCCCTCAGGAAGATATATTGTGATATATACAGAAAGAGTCAGTAGATAAAAGAGTGATACAAGCAGAGAAGATACATACAGGAAGAAATAAATAGATCAAGTGAGTCAGAAGATATGAAACTCAGATGAATGATGCTGAGAAAAAGGAAGTCAAGATTCAAGCAGAGAAAAAACTAAAGCTGGGTATCGGTGGCACTAAACTGGGCACACCCACTTCTTGGGAGACGAAGAAGTCACTGCTTTGTCCTTGAGCTTCTTCCAGGCTAGGTACTGCCCTTGCATCTTGGAACTCCCAGTTATCAGTGAGATCCTGTCTGAATCTGCTGGGATTTCTTCCTGCCCTCTTTACTCCTCTCATCAAGCCCTCATAATGCTGTCATTGATTAAAACAGTCTGGATTGCAGTAGGTAGCAGTCTGAAACAGTCGAACCCTTGGGTACAGGGAATAGCAAATCCTCAGAAAGACTTCCTGGGAGGACATCGACATAAGCCCTGAACATGGAAAGACCCATGGGGAACGGTGAGGAGACTGCTTGCCTGGAGGTGCAGGGTGAAGAGAGACAATTCTATGCCAAATAATGGACATCCTTAGGGATTCCAAACATTATTCAATCTATAGTGAAGGAGAGACATGTTCTGTTTGTCATGCAGAAAAAAGTGACAAGATCAAAGACTGTTTATCAAGAACAATGATGGGCACGCTAACTCTAAGCAGGGCTGTGCCAGTGATGGCTGCTTACAAGCTATGCTAGATGCTGAAGGGTAGGCATGTGCTTCAGATCCATTCCCTACTAAAAAGAATGTCCTAGAACTTTTTTTGTCTGTACTTTCCACTTTCCTAAGCCCCATTTTTACCACCCCGCTGTATTCGCTATTTCATACATGCTCCCAATTCCCGCCCACCCTTCCGTATGAATAAAGCATGTCCAGTTGGAGTTTCCTAGTGTTCATTTACATAACATTGGAAATTTTATATTTCCTTTTCCAAGGCCTTTTTAGCTTGGGTTCCTTTTTAATTTTATGTGTCCTTGATCAGAGTTTCTGCTGTAAAATTTCCCCGGCTCCTTTAGGTTTTACCTGGGCACTCTTTAATTTCCAGAGAGAACCTACATGTTTCCATCATTACTTAGCTTTAATAATAATTTCTATCTGTCTCACCTGCTAATCTATAAACCATTTTAGATTAAAATTGTTTTTTAATCATCTATATATTTCCAGAGGCTGGCACTGGGCTTGCCATATTTAGGTACTAAGTAATTTTGGAATAAATGGATTAAACCTTTCACCTCTAGTTTATTATAAAATTTAAGATGTTCACATGTAATAGTCTATATAATGATTTGTAATTTGACATAATCAGTAATCAATGTCATCTTTTTCTCTTATATGAAATAAAATTGCCCTGGCTGGTATTGTCCCTTCCTGATTTATATCTTCCCACGTGTCCTATCTCACAGCAGCTGGAGCAGCTCAGGAGATTTATGTCTTTTCCAAAGGCACAAAAATTAATCTGATTTTTAATTATTTTTCCCTATAATATATAAGTTTCCATTAAATTTCTACTAAGAATCAATATTGATGTAAGTTACTTAGTAGTTTCGCCTTTTAAAAAAGAAGCCATGTCACAGTCAGCCTCATAAAATTATGCCCTAGTGCTCATTAATATTAACCAAAAGCATTAACTGTGATTTTTACTTCAGGGTTTGGGAGAGTTTCAGAATAGGCAGGGAAAACAAATCCTTCTTTCCTGAGTTAAAGTGCAATCACTACCTCATCACCAGCATGTACTGTGTGTCAGTTGCAATACACTTACTGTTCTGCCACTAATACACATTTACAATGGGTGCTCAATCTTACTGTTTACCATTAAAGGCAGTGGCCTTAAATAAACATTTGGAAGGCTGGAATGCTTTCAGCACAAGAATAAGGACACCTTGCAATCTTTTAATATGGAAAGTTAGCCTGATCTTCACCATTTGACAGGGTATAAAGAAAATGCAGAAGAATGAGACCCACCAAGAGAGAGTAAGTCAGTTTCTGGGGACATGAGCAGCAACTTGAGCCATTCACCATTCACAGTGTCATTCCTTTGTTCTGCATCTATGACCCACATTTTCCCTTGCCTGGACTCAATTCAGAATCTGACACAAATTCTGACTCCTGGCATTAGGACTAGGCACGACAATCAGAACAAGCATACAAATCTCTCAACATACTTGCCCCCACATCGTCATGTGTAAAACCTCACTCAAAAAAAATAAAATATCGGGCAGCGCCTGTGGCTCAGTGAGTAGGGTGCCGGCCCCATATACGAAGGGTGGTGGGTTCAAATCCAGCCTCAGCCAAACTGCAACAAAAAAAATATCCAGGCGTCATGGTGGGCGCCTGTTGTCCCAGCTACTCG
Organism: Arctocebus calabarensis; assembly: GCA_963573935.1. NCBI lineage: Eukaryota > Metazoa > Chordata > Mammalia > Primates > Lorisidae > Arctocebus > Arctocebus calabarensis. The sequence continues at coordinate 11,732 of CAUYON010206036.1, read as the reverse complement.
GGAGGCTGAGGCAAGAGAATTGCCTAAGCCCAAAAGTTGGAGGTTGCTATGAGCTGTGACGCCACAGCACTCTACCCAGGGCAACAAAGTGAGACTCTGTCTCTAAAAAAAAAAAAAAAAATTAAATATCTCCCTCTTTAACTCAGATGCTCTATCACTGAACATGAATATGTCTGTAATTTGCTCATATGGTGGTGTATAATGTAAATCACTATATTGCTTGATTTTAAAACATATGTTCAGATCTTAACATTTCTGAAATTGAAATTAATGTACTCATATATAATGTGGTAGTGTTTTTATCATTATGATGTGTTCTGCATTTGTTCTATGTGACTTAAAATGATTTCTCTTGAAAATTTCTTACAAAGCAATGACTATTTTACATAGTAGAATAAATTGTCAAATTTGTGAATTTTTTGTCTTTTTTCAGGAGTAAATAGTGTGCTATAATATTTCTTCATGAGTATATTTTAAAATACATGGTGCTTTATATTAACTTAAAAGAAAATAACTTTATTACATTTAACTGTTCAGATTAGTAGCACTATTAGGATTTATAACCTGGTTTGCCTCTAACAGATGTAATTTCTCAAGTAAACCATTGAAGAAACTGATATCACAAGCTCTATCAACATACATCAAAAGCAAAGGCAAGTAGGTGATAGTTTACCTTCTGCTAAAATCATATTATCACTAGCTTAAAAATAAGGTAATAATAAGCTGGTATATGACAAAAGTAGAACATATAAAATAGGTTTGTAAAATGACAAAGGCAGGCAACTTAGAACAGAACCTGCTTCACTTTTGTATGTGCCTAAAAGCCTGCTAGCAAAGAGGTACTTATACTTGGTGGATACATTATCCTTTTCTTCTTTTATCAATAGTTACAGATATATATATATATATACACACACACACACACACACACATGTATCACCTTCCTGAATAATGGATATATAATTGATTATTTCAAAATAAAAATATATGTCCAAGATACTTTGAGTAAATCATCATTGTTGTACTTAAAGAAGTAGAAAAGTTTATTCCTCCCTCAGAAAAAAACATACAATCAAATCAAAAGGTAATATTTATAGAAAGGGAGAAAGCTCTGTCTCTATAGCTCTCATTACTAAGAATAATTTAGGTAATACACTTCAAAATGTATAGGAAAGGGGGGAGGCCAGATTAGATATTTCACGAAATCTTTCACAAAAGCACCTAGACATTTCTAAGTAAAGCATATAATAAACTATTACAAATGTGTATTTATGCTCACAAAACAGAAAACTATACCCAGGAATCAAAAATATAAACCAGAAGAGGAGAATAAGATGGTGACCAAGGGTGCTTTGGACACCTAAAATTTGGAGCTTTGAGTTTCATGACTGCTTAGGGTCAGAAGATAAGTTCTTGGAGCTCATATTTCAGGGAGTTGTAACAGAATCCTGCATTAAACCAGGACCCTTAAAAAAATACTCATTTAAAAAAAGAGAGAGTATTGGGTAAAAATACCACCACTGTGATTTGAATGTGTCTACCAAAAAGCTAGTGCTGGAAACTTAATCCCCAGTGGAGCAGACTTGGTTATAAGGTGGGTCCTGGTGAGAGCTGACTAGGTAATAAAGGAGGAGTGAGTGGATTCACGCTCTCCCATGAGAGCCAGTGCATTACTCGGGGGTAGGTTTGTTGTAAGAGGGGACCTGGCTCGGTTCGATTCTCTCTCATCCTCTCTTGCCCTGCCACCTTCTGCCGTGGGATGACGCAGCAGGAAAGCCCTCATCAGAGGCCAGCATCTTAATCTTGAACTTCTCTGTCTACAGAATGAGCTAATAAATTTCAGTTCTTTATAAATTACCCAGCCTCATATGTTCTGTTATAGCAGCAAAAATGGACGAGGACAAAAAACTGAGAACCAGAGAAATGGGATGTAGCTGTAACACATATAGGAAAATGTGGAAACAGCTTTGGAACTGGATAATGCACAGAGGTTAGAAGAGTTTGGAAAAGGTTAGGAAAAGCCTATATTGCCATGAATGGATCATTAAGGAAAATTCTGGTGAGGGCTCAGAAGAAAAGAAATGCAGAAAAAGTGTGAACTTAGAAATCACTGAAGGGGTTGTGATCAGAAATATGGAAGGTAAAGGCACTTTTGATAGGTCTCCGACTAAAATGAGGAATATCTTATTGAAAACTGGAGCAAAGACCATCTTAGTTATAATATGGCAAAGAACTCAAATAAATTGCATTTATGCCCTAGGCCTTTGTGAAAGGCAGAATTTGAAGTGATAAGGTGGTATAGCAGGTGGAAGAAATTTCTAAGCAAAATATTGAAGGAGATACAAGGCTTTACTTTAGCTGCATACAGTAAAATGCTAGCAGAGAGCAATGATTTAAAGATGGAATTTGTAAATAAAATGGTAGCAAAACATAAAAACTTAGAATAGCTTCAGCCTATCCATATGAAGAATAAAAATGTATGTCACAGAGAGAATATCAAGGGTAAGGCCAAGTGACTATTTGGTAAGGAACTGAGTATGGATAGGAGAAAGCCATTCATCGGGGTCCATGACGGAATGAGCCCAAAGGCACTTCTGAGATCTTTAAGACCGCCCTTCCCATCACAAGCTTAGACTATTGGGACCTTGAAGGTAGTAAAGCCACACTTCCCAAGGCCCCTTTAAACATCTCCTTCCCAAATTCCCATGCAGTGCCACTTAGAACCCTAGCCGTGTTCAAGCCAGTCCAGGTGTTACTCATGCCACCATTCTGCAGGAGGCAGAGGGCATGGACCATGGAGCCATGGTGCCTTGTAAAATCTTCTACCTCAATATATGGGAAAACCTATAGGGGCAGAAAACTGCCACTGGCAATAAGCAGTGGAGCCATAGGAATAGGGCCACCATTAAGAGCCCAGAAATTTAGAGGTACTAGTGCAGCCTAGCTTGGAAAAGCTGTGAGCACAAAATTCCAACCTGTGAGAGATATTGTGTGTGATGAGCCCAGCAAAGCCAGAGGAGCTGACTGCCTGAGGTCTTGGGGGCCTGAGCCCCAATGCCCCCACCCTCCATGTGTACAGAGGGTTTTTGGACTTCCTTGGGGCCTGTTGCTCTGTTCTTGTTTGTTTTTCCCTTTTGGAATGGGAATGTCTCTCCTATACCTGTCCCACCATTGTATGTCCGGAGCAAGCAACTTGATTTAATTTCTCAGGTTCACAATACAGAGGAATTTGCCTTAGGAAGCCAAGTGCCTTGAGTCTCACCCATATCTGATTGAGGCAAGACTCTGCACTTTAGATTTTGAGTTTGTGTTAAAACCAGGGGCCAGGGTAGATTGATATGCAATGAATGTGACCCCCAAAAAGCATGTGCTAGAAACTTAATTCTCAATGCAACAGTATTGGAAGTTGGGCCTAATCAGATATTATTAGGAAATAAGGATAGAATGATTGCAATAATGTCATTATCACAGCTGTGGAGTCATTATTTCGGAAGTGGATTCACTATAAATGGAGGAGTTTGCCTTTTTTTACTCTTTCTTTCTTTCTTTCCCCGGCCACTTTCCCCATTTCACCATGTGATGACACAGCAAGAAGGACCTCATTAGATGCTGGCACATTGATCTTGAACTTCCCAGCCACCAGAACTGTGAGAAATAAAGTTCTCTTCTTCATAATGTAAGCACACCCCAAGGGCCATTCAGACTATAATGTTTGATAAAGGGGGGTCATTTTTCTTCCAGAATGAGTTTAGAATTAATATGCTGCTTACTTACACAGCTGCCAAGTGCAATATTAGAAAACAACCTGATGAAAAATAGATAAAGAGTCTTGAATAGGCCAACCACATACTGCTGATGACAAGATCCATCACACGAGCTATCATTTCCTGGGAAATATTGACCAAGGCATAATGACTTGAACAAAGCTTATTTTCTGCCACTCACTCCCTTTACCCCTTCCCTTTATAAGTTGCTTGGTAGATAGAAGAGATGAAATGGCCTTTGACACAATTGTCTGCCATCTCCTCAGGTTACTGGCACTCGAATAAACTACTTTTAAACTACATTTCCTTACCAACATTTGCATCTGATGTCAGGCTCATCCAGTCACAAATAATTACCCAGGCTCAGGCATTCTACTGTAGCAACACAAAAAGGACCAGGACACTCACTCAGGAACAAAAGAAGGGTCTTTGTTTGTTTGTTTTGATCTGAGAATGCTTTCTATCAAAATTTATTACTCCAGGCTGTCTCTCACATAGATGCTAGCTTCTCCTATGGTCTATGTGAATGTTGGCCTTATAGATGAATTCTCAAGATGAATTAAATAAAATTAAATTGACCCTGGATTAGTAGAAGTTTTATGTACCTGGCAGAAAAATGTTAAAAATTTTCCTGGAAGGACACTATCTCCAAACAAGACTTCATATTATTTCTAAAGATAAACTCAGCCAAACCTAAATTTACAATCCCAAAGTACAAAATACCTGAGGAAACTAGTTACCATAAATAAGAGCTGAGAAAAACAACAAATTCTCATTTCCCATGACTGTAGATATTAAAATTACTGCATCTTGTATTGTATGTTTTATATGTTCAATAATAAATAAAATACATAATTTAAAAGAGAAAGAAACAAGATACCAGTAAAAAAGAATAGGCAGCTATTTTTTAAAAGGCAAATAGAAATCCTGTAAATTAAACCAGACTGACAAGATTAAAGTTTCGTGGACCAGGTGAATAGTCCACCTGGTTTAGTTTTTAGAGAAAAACTAAAGAGAATTTGTTCTCTGGAAGCGAGATTTGAAGAATTCAATCAAAATATAACAGGGAATGAATACAATTCAAAACAATTTTTTTTTTAAAAAAAGGGGTTGTTTGATCTTTTCTTGTTGAGTTTTTTGTAGAGTCAGTAATTATCAACCCTTTGTCAGATTCATAGCATGAAAATATCTTCTCCCATTCAGTAGGTTATCTCTTTTATTTACTGATTTTGTCCTTAGCTGTACAGAACTGTTTGGATTAATCAGTTCCCATTTATTTATTTTTGGTTTTGCTGCAATTGCCAGTAGGGTCTTCTTTATAAATTCTTTCCCTAGGCCTATAAGATTCAGAGCTTTTCCTACACTTTTTTCCAGGGTTTTTTATAGTTTCATGTCTTAGATTTAAATATTTAATCCTGTGAGTTAACTTTTGCAAATGGTGAGAGTTGTGGGTCAGTTTCAGTCTTTTACATGTAGCTAACCAATTCTCCTAGTACCATTTACTAAATAGGGATTTTTTTCTCCCACTTTGCTTTTGTTTGCTTTGTCTAAGATCAGATGGCAATATGAGACTTGTTTCATCTCTAGATCCTCTGTTCTGTTTCAGAATTCTATGTCTCTTTTTTTATACCAATATCATACTTTTTTGATCACTATGGACTTATTTTATACCCTGAAGTCTGGTAAAGTGATGCTCCCAAATTTGTTCTTACTTCAAAAAATTATGTTGACAATTTAGGGTTTTTTGGTGATTCCAGATAAAACATAGAACTATTTCTTCAAGATCTTTATAAGTGTGACATTACTGTTTTAATGGGTGTTGCAATAAATTTGTCGAGTGCTTAGTACAGTATAGACATTTTAGCAACCTTGATTCTTCTAAGCCTTGAGAATGATATGTTCTTACATCTGTTAACATCTTCTGTAAACTAACCTAAAAAAAGTTCTCATTGTCTCTAATAATCAGAGGAATACAAATCAAAACCACTCAACCCCCATTAGAATGGTTCTTATCACAAAGTCCCAAAGCAAGAGATGCTGGAGTGGGTACAGAGAGAAGGGAACACTCAAGCACTGTTGGTGAGACTGTAAATTAGTACAACCTCTGTGTAAAGAATTATGGAGAGTCCTCAAAGATCTAAAGAGGACTTACCATTTGATCCTGCATTCCCATTACAAGCTCCTACCCAAAAGAAAACAAAAGTCATTTTACCACAAAGATATTTGTACTCAAATTTTTATAGCAGCAAAATTCACAATTGCAAGGATGTGGAAGCCACCCTGATGCCCTTCAACAAAGGAATGGATTAATAAACTGTGTTAATGTGTATACCATGGAATACTCTTCAGTAATAAAACAGATGTGTATTTTGTATCTTTCCTAACAACTTGTAGGGATTTGGAGAAAATTCTCCTAAGGGACATATTGAAAAATATGTATCCCATTACTCAATACTTAATTAGAATTAGTCAATTAACAACTACATGCTCTTGTGAGAGAAAAACCCAATTAAATTCCAGTAAGGGAGAGGGGGGGAGATAAAACAAAATTTAAAAAAAAATTAAATAAACACAGAAATAAATATTTCATGCTCTGTGGGCCACATACAGTATTTTTTTCCTTTGTCAACTATTTTTAAAGTGTAAAAAATAATGATTAGGTTAAGAATGATACAAAAACAAAAACAAAGGAAAAATCTAAGGGGACAAAATAAAATTGAAAAAAATCTAGCAAGAATTAAAAAGTAATTGAGAAAAATACCTATCCCAGGGCGGAGGCAAGGGGGCAGTCTGTAGTCAGCTTTACACAGAGGCTCCTATCCAGAAGGAGAGTTAAAGGACAGAAGTTTAGCAAGAAAGCCAATGGTTCAGATCTGAGCCAAAAGAAAATGTTGAAGAACACACATCAACCCTGTTGAGGTGAACTGCGACCTCAAGGATACAAAGAAAAGGTACAGAATCCATCACCAAGTGGACAGGAGTCCTCTCCCCTATGAGAACAGCTCACAGTATACTCCATACTGCCATACAAACAAGTGAGCAGAGTTCAAATGTCCTCCCATTTTTATCCCATGAGAGAAACCTTCTAAAAACTGAACTCCTTCCCCTACTAGAGTGCCATGGCACTCTCCTGCCAGGCATAAAATTGTATAAAACTGTGTATATTCTTCACCTGCAATTTTGAACTCCCACCATTCCCTTCCACTCACCCTAAAGTCTAGAAACCTGTCCCCCATGGAGGACAGATTCTTGGGCATTTTATCAAGGGGTATAGACAAGGCATAGGCTATTCCTGATCTCTGTTGATTCTCCAGCTCAGGAGTAAGGAGAAGAAAGCCAGCCAAGAGGGAACTGAACTAGAAAGGCAGTCTCCTGAGGCACAGAACAGCAGAGGCAGTGGTGGGAACATTAACAACAGGGCTTACACCTGTGGGGATATTTTGAAAGGGCACTCCCAGTCTCTCTGGGCAACCAGAGGAAGCTGGGCAGCTTCTCTGATGGCAGCTACTGGCGAAACAGATTTGGGACAGAAATGCAGGCCCCAGGACTAAAGGGTATGCCTGAGGCAGTACCGGCATGGGCTGAGCACAGGGATTAGAATATGTGTGCAGAGACAGCAAACTCCCAATGTAGGATGACCCAGAGGACTGCTTTACTGAGCTTCAGATGCAGTTAGCCCTCAGGGAATCAAAGCTGAGACAAAGGGCAAGCAGCAAGAGGCTGTAACTGACAACTAAGTGCGACTTCTGACTGAGTCAGCCCCAACACAAACTGTAGCCAAGATCAGGCAGTGGCACAGCCAGAGCTGATTTGTAGTCCAGCATTTGATCCAGAGCGGAGGATAGCCAGGACAGAAACAAATTCTGCAAAGTTGTTCTGTTCTGTCAGCAGCATCAATCAGGAGCAGGGCTGAAATGAGAGAATCACCCCAGCCCCCATTAATCACCCAAGGTTGTCAGGCCTCACCTCCACCTGCTGGATAATGTCAGAGAGTGGCAGAGAGTGGCAGCCTGGTTGAGGAGACGCAGATCTCCCAGTGATTCCAGCAAGTACAAACCCCTAGAACATCTGCTCATTGGAGGGAACTGGATCATTGCCCATGGGTGTGAAGGAGGTGCAAGTTGGGGAAGGAGGCATCAACCTTCCTAGGCTAATTTATTTGCTGGGTGAGTCCTTCTGATCTCACGGAGCACTGGAGCAAGTTATACTAGAGCTGCCAACAGACCCTCGCTATCTAGTTGCAGGAGACCTTTTGAACTCTCCCAACTGAGACCTGTGCTGACTGGGACAATTGATTGGGACCTCTTCAACTAAGCAAATCACCTGAGGACTATCCAAAGTGGTACCCTGGGTGTGTGGGGTTGTGGGAAGGTTTGATTTTACTTTTCCAGTTGTTGCCTGTGGGGAGTGCAGTGACTTAACTGGGGGCATTTTCCATAGCTCACACTTCAACCCAGAGTAACTGATACACTAAGGTAAGACAGAAACCAGCTGAAAATAAGACAGAGGCACTTAACCCCACCATACCAAGAGGGTCCCCAGTCATACCACTGTGTGGGTCCTTGGAAAAGCTCTAGGAGAAAAGGTACAGATGACACTCCCAACTTTCAGGCAAAGGACTGGCCAATCACTACTTCTAGAACCCCCAACCCAACTTCTCCTTATCTGCTCATCTAACCAAATGGTGTAAAATAATCATGGGGTGGAATCAGCAGAAAAACCCTAGTAACATGAAAAACAAGAGTAGATCAATCCCCACAAGAAACAATTTGGCAGGTACAACTGAAGTTCTGATTCAAAAACAGATGGCTGCGATGTCAGAAACCGAATTCAGAATTTGGATTGCAAATAAGATCAATAAAATAAAGGAAAAGTTGGAATTAGAAATTCAGGGAGTATTTCAAAAATTGTCTCAAGAATTCAAGGAATTCAAAGACAAAATCACCAAAGATTTTGACACATTGAGACAAGAATTTGCAGCCCTCAAAAATCTGAGACATACTGTAGAATCCCTCAGTAACACAATGGAGCAAGCAGAAGAAAGAATTTCTGACATTGACGACAAAGCTTACAAACCCTCCCAAATTTTCAAAGAGGAAGAGAAATGGAGAGCAAAAATGGATCATTCTCTCAGAGAGTTCTGGGGTAATTTGAAGAAAAATAATATTCGACTTATAGGGATCCCTGAAAGCAACAAAGTAGCTTAACAAGGTACAGAGTCTCTTCTTCATGAGATTATGACAGAGAACTTTCCAGTCATGCCAAGAGATTCTGAAATTCAGATAGCAGACAGTATCAGAATCCCAGCACAATTCAACTTGAATAAGACATCCTTCAGGAACATCACAATTAACTTCAATAAAATCAATATGAAAAATAAATCAATATTCTGGAAGCAGCCAAATGTGAAAATCATAACATACAAGAGGAAGAATATTAAAATAATTGCAGATCTCTCTGCTCAAAAATTTCAAGCTATAATAGGATTTTTATTCACTTTTAATCTCCTAAAACAAATAACTTTCAACCCAGGATGCTGTTCCATCTAAACTAAGTTTCATTTATGATGGAGAAATTAAATACTTTAATAACAGCCACATGTTGAAGAAATTTGCCAAAATGAAACCAGCTCTCCAGGATATTCTCAAACCTATCCTCTAAAATGACCAGTGTAATCCTCCACCATAAAAATAAACTCACTCAGAAACTTTTGATAGAAATTCCAACTTCCACAGTGGTGAAAATTTAAAAACGTCCACTGGACATTTGAAAGTTTTATTAATATTTTCAATTAATGTGAATGGCTTAAATTGTCCTCCAAAGAGGCACAGGTTGGCTGACTAGATACAAAAACTCAGGCCAGATACATACAAGAATCTCATCTTACTTTAAAAGATAAATATAGACTCAAGGTGAAGGGATGGTCATCTATATTCCAGGCAAATAGAATGCAGACAAACACAGGTGTTCCAATCTTATTCACAGATACAATAGGCTTTAAACCAACCAAAGTAAAGAAGGGTAAGGATGAACACTTCATATTTTTTAAGGGTCATACTCAATATAATGAGATTTCAATGATTAATATTTATATACCCAACCAGAATGCACCTCAATTTATAAGAGAAATTCTAACAGACATGAGCAACTTGATTTCCTCCAGCTTCATAGTAGTCAGAGATTTTAACACTCCTATAACAGTGTTGGATAGCTCCTCCAATAAGAAGCTAAGCAAAGATATTTTAGATTTAAACTTAACCATTCAACATTTGGATTTAACAGATATCTACAGAATATTTCATCCCAACAAAACTGAATACAGTCTTCTCATCAGCACTCAGCACTCAAAATCGATCCATTTTAGGTCACAAATCTAACCTGAGCAAATTTAAAAGAATAGGAATTATTCGATCTTCTCAGACGATCATGGACTAAAAGTTGAACTCAGTAACAACAGGAATCTGCATACTCATACAAAAACATGGAAGCTAAATAACTTTATGCTGAATGATAGATAGGTCATAGACAAGATTAAGAATGAAATTCCCGGGGGTGGGGAGGGAGGACCCAACATGGCGATCTGTAGCCAGCTTTCCACAGAGGTTCCCATCCAGAAGGAGAGTTAAAGGACAGAAACTCAGCAAGAAAGACGATGGTTTGGATCTGAGCCAAAAGAACAGGTTGACGAGTGCACATCAACACTGCTGGGGCAACCTGAGACCCTGAGGACACAAATAAAAGGTACAGAGCACATCACCAAGCAGACAGGAGTCCCCTCCCCATGAGAGAGGTTCGCAGTATACTCCATACCTCCATACAAACAAACAAGCAGACTTCAGATATCCTCCCACTCTTCCCCATGGGAGAGACCCTCTAAAAACTGGACCTCCTTCCCCTACTAGAGTGCCGCGGAGCTCTCCCACCAGGCATAAAACTGTATATACTTTCTACCTGCAAGTTGGAGTTCCTGGTATTCCCCTCCACTCTCATCCCGAGGTCTGGAGACCTGTCCCTCACAGAGTCCAGGTTCTTGGAGATTTTCTCAAGGGGTGAGGATGGGGCGCAGACTGTTGCTGAACTGTGCTGGTTTCCCAGATCAGGAGTAGTGAGAGGGGAGTGAACTGAGAGCAGACCCGGCTAGAAAGAGGGTCTCCTGAGGCACAAAACAGCAGCCAGCTCCGGGATCAATAGCAGGAGAGCTGCACCCCTGGAGATGTTTTGAGGAGTCACTCTCAGTCTTCTGGGTTGCCAGGGAAGGCGAGCTGCTTCTCTGGTGATAGCCACCAGCAGAGCGGACCCACAATCAAGGCACGTGAAGGATATGCCTGAGGCGGTACCAGCCAAGACAGAGCACAGGGGTAAGAATATTTGCAGAGAGGCTGCGCTTTGCATGTCTTCAGAATAATCTGCCCTCAGGGGATGAAAGCTGAGACAAAGGGCTAGAACTCACAGACTGAGTCACACCTTTTAGCAGCCCCAGTCTGATCAGTGAAAATAGCCTTGACAGAAATAAAGTCTGTGAATTTGTTCTGTTCCAGCAGCAACATCAATAAGGGATAGGGCTGGAACTGAGTGAATTGTCCCAACCCCTATCAAGTACCCCGGTAGTCAGACCTCACCTCCCCCTGCCAAACAGTGACAGGGAGTAGCGGATTGGTTGTGGAGCCACAGACCTCACTGTGACTCAGGCAGGTGCAAACCCCTGGAGCATCTGCTCATTAGAGGAAACTGGATCACAACTGTTACCACCGACTGGGTGTGACAATGGGACAAGGTGGGGAAGGAGGCATCAACCTTCCCAGACTAATCTACTTGCTGGGGGGGGCGCCCTCCTGAGGTCACAGAGCACTGGAGTGAATTATACTAGAGCTTCCAGCAGATTCCTGCTATCTAGTTGCCAGAGAATTTTTAACTCTTCCATTTGAGATTGGTGCTGGCTAGGACAATTGATTGGGACCTCTTCAACTG
>CAUYON010206031.1:0-11848 GCA_963573935.1 Arctocebus calabarensis | reverse complement strand
GCGGATAGGCAGCCGTCCTGTGAGCAGTGCTGCCCTGGCTGGAGGGAGGAGGTAAGAACAGAAACACATGGGGGTGGGGTCAGACCCTGCGGTTCCTTGTGTGTGCTCTTTTTTTTTTTTTTTTTTTTGTAGAGATAGAGTCTCACTTTATCGCCCTGGGTAGAGTGTCGTGGCGTCACACAGCTCACAGCAACCTCCAGCTCTTGGGCTTAAGCGATTCTCTTGCCTCAGCCTCCCGAGTAGCTGGGACTACAGGCGGCCGCCACAGCGCCCGGCTATTTTTTTGTTTTGCAGTTCGGCGAGGCCGGGCTTGAACCTGCCACCTTCGGTATATGGGGCCGGCGCTCTACTCGCTGAGCCACAGGAGCCGTCCCATGTGTGTGCTCTTGTGCATGACCCCAGCTGGGTCATGGCAGCTGCTGACATGGCTTCCCATCCCTCCTGGCCCCTGATTGCCCACTGTACAGAAGGAAGTGTGGACCTCAGGTGCTGCTGCCCCGCTGCCGTCCCCAAGGCCTGGCTTTGCACGCCAGTGGACTTTGGATCCACACAGCCCCTACCTTCCCCTTCACAAGTGACTCCTTTGGGGAGGAAGCTAGATGCCTCACCCTGCCCCCACATGGCCAGAACCACCCACAGCTCCACCCCCTGAGCAGGACACAGCCAGCGACCTTGGGAGGCAGAGGCAACACCTTCTACCAGAGGACCTAAGGACCTGGGTCGGGATCCAGTGGAAAAGGCCCCACCTGCCACCCCTTTCAGACACCTTGGGAAACAGTGACATGCTGCCTTCCCCAGGCCAGGGGCCCATGCTGACTTACACGGTGAGCACAGAGGGTTGGCAGAATAGAAGTTTGGGAAAAGTGTTCCTTCTGCAGCCATCCGGTCCAAATTTGGTGTCTCTCTGGAAGGTTCTCCATACACCCCCAGGTCACCCCACCCCATCTGTAGGGAGCAGGGGAAGCAGGGTGAATGCCTTTTGCTACATAACTTCTGTCTTGGGAAGTCTCTGAGGGCTGACAAAAGTTTGTGTCATGGACAGTGGGAGTGAGCCCCTCCTGCCCCAGACAGGCAAGGGCAAACCCCACAGCTTCTGCGAGGCACAGGGCAGAGGTCTGTGGTCAGCCCCAACTGTGCTGGTTTTCACCCCACTTAGCAGAGCGTCTGCATGGCCTACCTGCCTGGCCTGGTTTGGCCATTTGCTCATAGGGGACTGGCGTTTCAGAATCCACACCTACTTTCAACATAAACATGCAAGGTCTTATAAGTCTGTCATGAAAATTCAGATTTCAAAACATGTGGGGCTGGGTGTTATGCTGGGTGTCTGCAGTCCCACTACTCAGGAGGCTGAGGCAGGAGGATCATTGAGGCCAAGAGTTAGAGGCTGTGGTGAGCTATTATGACACTAACCACTATATTCAAGCCTGGGCAACAGAGACCCTGTCTCTAAAAAATGGGGATCAGTTTCCCCCCAAAGCTAAAACTGGACTAGAACTACCTTACCCAGCAGTGCCCCTCCCAGGTGCATACTCGGGAGGCCTGAAAACTTATGTCCAAGCAGACCACATGTGAACTCACAGCCTCATGCGCACATCAGCATCCATTAGCTGACCCATGGACACAGGAATGTGGTCTGTATGTACCATAGGGTGGGACATTTATTTAGAAATGGGGTCTTCGTGGATGTAATGAGCTAAGATAAGGTCACGCTGGAATAGAGTAGGCCCTAAATAAAGGATGACTGGTGTCCTTGTAAGGAAAAGAGAGAGAGACCCATATGTGCAGGGCACAGGGCCCTATGAAGACAGTGGTACAGACAGAGTGATGAAGCCACAGCTAAGGGGTGCCCAGGAGCAAGGAAGAACCCTTCCCTGGAGCCCTCAGAGAGAGACTAGCCCCTTGTATCATGGACTTTTTACAGTAAGCCCCCTAAGTGGGAAGACGGGATGGCAGCCAGGCCCCTGAGGAAGCACCACGAAGAGGTGGCAGGGTGGGGGAGAGCACAGTCGTTCACTGTGAATTTCTTCAAACTTTGCCATGTAGACTGATGAAAAGACGACTTTAAAACAGGCAATGACCATGACTTTGCTTGAGAGCGAGGGAGAGGAGCCTATGCTGAAGAAGGGGCCCTCACGGCCCAGTGGCCTTGCTTCTCCCTCTCCTTCCCCACCTGGGCAAGTCCCTCCAAGCTTTGTCTCCCAACACATCCACCTTGGCATGAGCACTGCAGGCGCACCACTCTACAAACACCCTCTCAGACCAGGCCTGTTGGACACCCCTTCCCCTCATCTGGAGAAAAAGGGTCCAGGCAAAGGGCAACTGGATGGAGAAGTCAGAGCTGCCCAGCCACACGGCCCTGAGGCTGAGGTCACCTTCCTCTGAATGCTGCCTCCTTCAACGTTCCCTTCTGTGAAAGGTGCTCTGAGCACCACACAGGTGCCACTGAAGGGGCTGGGCCTGCTGGTGTCCCTTCCTTCAAGGGTTCCCCCAGCCACTATCAGGTGCACCCCCCACTTGGATAAGACAACTTCCAAATAAAATTGTCTACTTTAAGAGATCCATCTGAATTTAAATATATTTTTATTTTTGAAACCCATCTGAACGTAAGCCTAGATGTTTGGAGCTGGCACTGGCAATGCTTTCTGAAAAGGGTCCTCAGCAAATGTGTTCAACTGTGGGGGCCACATGTCCTGCCCACACTCAGATCCGCCCTATCAGCATGAGAGCAGGCTCAGGGGCATGGCCGTGTCCCTGCAGAGCTTTACTCATCAGCGCTAGCATCCAAATTTCAGGTAGTTCTTCCTGTTACCAAACACTCTTTTTTTTTTGTAGAGACAGAGTCACTTTATCGCCCTTCGTAGAGTCCCATGGCGTCACAGAGCTCACAGCAACCTCCAACTCTTGGGCTTAGGTGATTCTCTTGCCTCGGCCTCTCAAGTAGCTGGGACTACTGGCGCTCGCCACAACACCCGGCTATTTTTCTGTTTTGCAGTTCAGCTGAGGCGGGAATTGAACCCGCCACCTTTGGTATATGGGGCCGGTGCCCTACTCGATGAGCTACAGGTGCCACCTCAATCACTCTTTTTTGGGGGAACCATTTAAAACTGTAAAACCCACTCCCTGCTTATGGACTGTTCACAAACAGGGAGTAAGCTAAATATAACCTACAGGCTACAGTTTGCCAACTTCTGTCTTAGTGAAAATGTCATTAGCCTATTTAAACATCATTAGTCATAAACATTTTCAATTTAGCTGAGTTATAAACCCTTTGCTATATTTTTCCAAGACTATGCCTTGAATTCCTTAACAATACACAAACTTTTCCTGAAAGCTTGAAAGTGAAAAGCTAGTTCCATAGTCCAGCAATTCCACTTGTAGAAATTTCTCCTAAATAGGCTCGGCGCCTGTAGCACAGCACAAGCCACATACACTGAGGGTGGAGGGTTGGAACCCGGCCTGGGCCAGCTAAACAACTGCAACAACAACAACAAAAATAGCCAGGCATTGTGGTGGGCACCTGTAGTCCCAGTTACTTGGGAGGCTGAGGCAAGAGAATCACTTAAGCCCAAAGATTTGAGGTTGCTGTGAGCTGTGATGCCACAGCACTCTACCCAGGGCAACATAGTGAGACTCTGTCTCAAAAAGAAAAAAAAAGAAATTCCTCCTAAATAATTATGGCTTTGCATAATACATTAAAGATATGAATTCATAATTGTAGTTGAGACATTGGGAACAACGGGATGGGTTGAAATAAATCACGCTCATCAGTGATATGGGTTGAACTGTGTCCCCAAGGACACGTTGAAGTTCAGCCCCATAACCTTGAAAACTGGGTTACTGTGAATGTACTTTGGTAAGACAAGGGCATTAACATTAGGTTGGACCCTGGACCTAGTACAACTAGTGTCCTTAGAAAAGAGACACAGGCAGAAGATGCTAAGGGATGCTGAGACTAGAGTGATGCAGCCACAAGCCAGAGGCTGGTGGAACCCACCAGAAGCTGGCAGAGACAAGGAAGGGCTGTTCCACACATTTCAGAGGGAGTGTGGCCCTGTAGAGACCCTGATTCTGACTTTAGTTTGGACTAAATGTTTGTGTTTCAAGTGCCCTAGTTTGTGGTATGGGAGGCTTGTAGGATGGTTAAGACAGAGTGCACAGCATGGCTAGAGAGGCATCAGGACACTCCACGGCATGTTCTGGTTGTCTAAAGACATCTGTGGACATACCCAGTAGACACCTGGCTGAGCGGCTCCTCCCCCTGCCCCAGGTTGCTGTTTCTAGCCTTGCGTCCAGTCTCAAGCACCCACTGGACATGGTCAGGCAGTACGCACAACCTACGGGGGGTTATGGAACTGGGGATTCCTCAGTGATAAACAGAGACCTAGACAAAGCTCTGTCTAGTCGGGATCAGCGATCTTCCGAGTTTGGCTTATCGCTGAGTTCATTTTTGTATCATTTGCATCAAAAAGTCCCAATACATGTTTGCTGACTAGGACAAAGGTTTCCCAGAGTCCTCTGGGTTTCACAGCTAAAGGACTCTATAAAGCCTCAAGGAAGAACCTACACAGGAAGGGGCCCATAGGCCCCAGGGCGCCCATTGGGGGGGGGTTTCCCAGTAACTTCCTCAAGTGAAAACATTCCTGAGCGGGGGTCAGCAGGGGTCTCATTCCCCCTCAAACCTCCAGGACTTGAAATCACAGCAGCCCAAGGTTGAGCCAGTGTGTAATTAATTGTACACTTCCTAGGAACTCCATGGGAAAAGTAAAATTAGGTAAAAATGAAGGCTAGCATTTTATTTAACCCAATAGATCCAAAACACTATCATTTCAACAAGTCTTCCACATAAAAAACATGTTCATGAGCTGCCGGGAGGGGACCTCATCTGCTTCACATGCCCATCTGTCATGGGAAAGTCTAGACAGCGCAGGACGCTGGGAGTATGAGCCTGGCTGCAGAGGCAGCCAGGACAGGGAAATGACCTCTGAGAAGGTCAACCTTGAAACAGGAAGTTAACTTTTCCACTGAGATACTGCCTGCTGCCTGTTACTGAGCAGAGCCTGCCTACTAGAAGCAGGATACAAGCTCCCAGGGAGCGGGGGATCCTCCATGGACAGCAGTCATTGTTTGTATAAACTTTTTTTTTTTATTTTTTGAGACACAGCCTCAAGTTGTCGCCCTGGGTAGAGTTACATGGCATCACAGCTCACAGCAACCTCCAACTCCTGGGGTCAAGCGAGTCTCCTGCCTTCACCTTCCAAGTAGCTGGGACTACAGGCACCCGCCACAACTCCCGGCCATTTTTTGGTTGCAGCCCTCATTGTTGTTTGGCAGGCCTGGGCTGGATTCGAACCGCCAAGTCAGCTGTACGTGGCTGGTGCCTTAGCCTGTTGAGCCAAGGCGCCGAGCTTGTTTGTATAAACTTTTAAGACTAAAAACAAGCACATCCGGTGTTCTCAGAAGTCATCTCTGAACATGGAATTATGGCTATGTTGATAATCTTTGTAGGGATATCTCAGTATCATTAATTTGTTTATACTAAAGAGTCAATTACTTAAATACCATTAAATATTTTATGTTCCTTTTTTTTTTTTAAAAGAGAGTCTCACTTTATCACCCTCGGTGGAGTGCTGTGGCGTCACACAGCTCACAGCAACCTCCAAGTCCTGGTCCTGCCTCAGACTCCGGAGAAGCTGGGAGTGCAGGTGCCCACCACAACGCCCCACTATTTTTTTCTGTTGCAGTTTGGCCAGGGCCGGGTTTGAACGCGCCATCCTTGGTACATGGGGCAGGCACCCTACTCACTGAGCCACAGGCGCCGCCCTTATGTTCTTTTTTTTTAACTCTTTGCAATCTGAGTATATTTCATAACCACAGCACCTCCGAATGCCCAGTAGTCACAACTGCCCAACACTTTCATGGGGCTCGCTGCTCCCTTGCCAGTCAGCACAGCACTGGTCTACAGGCCCCCCTACAGGGGCCCACGACGGTCCAAGACTGTGCCATACTCAAGTGTTATGTCCCAACAGCACCAGGAGAAGCCAGATCTGTGTGACCCTGAGAACAGGTGAGGCTTGGTCCTGGCGGAAGTGCCTCATGCTGAGTGATTTCAGTAGGTGGCAAACAGGTGAGAGCCACGGGGATGAAGGGACAGGGCAGCACGACGACTCAGCCCTGCCACCCAGCACCCCTGCTGGGGGTGACATTCCAACCTCCCAGTTTTTCCTGGCCTCAGGGACCTGGTGTTTGGTTAGCACCCTGCAGAGGTAAGGTAAGGTGGGGGTATGAAGCCCAGGGCAGAAGCCCCCGACTCCTCGGCAAGCCCAGGCTCTCAGTCTCTCTGCTCCTCCCAGACGCCCAGGGCCTCCCTTTCGGGTGGGCCGAACTGGGCACATGCCCTTCCGAAGTGGGGGGACTGGCAAGGGAGGAAGCGCCAAGTCCTCAGGGGCGGAGGTTCCCGGTCTCACTCCGGCCACCCAGCGGCCAGAGGCAGCACCCGGTCGGTGACTCGCACGGACCCCGCCGCTCGCCCCCGAGGCGCGACCCGCCCGTCCCTCTCTCTCCCCCATTCTCTCCTTCCCACCCGCAACCCTGCCCCCCGTTTCCCCGTCCCCTCCCCACGCCCGCGCTTACGTCGTCCATGAGCAGGAGCACGATGTTGGGGGGCTGCGGGGCGCCCACAGCCCCCAGCCCCACGGAGTTCAACACCAGCAACAGCAACAGCCATCTCGTCGCCGCGGCAACCGCCGCCATGGCAACTATGCCCGGTTCCGCGGACCAGGGATTACAAGCCATCGCTAAGCTGGCGGCGCCCAGCGGTTCTAGCCGGCTGCCGGGCCCGGAGTCTGGACGGCACGTGACGGGGCGGGGCCTGCGCTAGCGGGACGAGGGCGTCTGCGTGACCGGCAGTTGGTCACGTGACGCAGGGCCGCCCGGGCCTCTCAAGATGGCGGTGTGCATCGCGGTGATCGCCAAAGAGGTAGGGACGCGGGCGGCGGCGGGCGCCTGGCCTTTCTGCGGGCCCGCGGCCCGTCTCCCCCCCCACGTTGCACGCCTGTCCGCCTTCCCAGCCCTGCGAGGTTTCCTAGGGAATGGCAACCCGAAGAGGTCTTCTGAACTCCGCGCTCGCAGGTCTCGCAGGCCGAACGTCACCCCCACCCCGCACCTGCACCCCCCTGCACTCTCCCACCCCCAGCCCCGCCCTCAGCAGGTTCTGTCGGTTCCGCGTCCCGGTGCCGCACCTCTGTCCTGTTGCTGCCCTCGCCCGCACAGCTGCCATAGCGCTGTGTTAAAAACAGGTGGCCCATGTCTGAAATGTCTCCAATGGTTCTTGCCTAGGCTGATGCCTGAATCAGCATGTTTAGGTTCCTTCTCAGTGCCAGTTGCACCTTCCACTCCATATTCAATTACCTGCAGGTCCTTGGACAGGCTCTGCTCTCTGGCCCCTGGGCCTGTGCATCTGGACCCCCTCTCCTCATCCCCTTTTTTTGCCAACATACGTTTCATTTCCTCTGGCATTTTCAAGCATTTTTTTGAATGCTAAGACCCAGAGGATGGCTGTGTACATGCTCCTCCTGCACCCAGCCTCAGTTTCCTATCCAGGGTCTCCCTGGAGATCAGCGCAGTTGACAGCTGTGAATCTTCTCTGGACTTCCCTCTGGGTCACAGCTCCTCATTTGCTTGTTTGCAGTTTATTAGGGTAGGGGTGACTTCGCCATAATGAACAGCGTCTTGTTTAGCATCTCTGTGGCAGCCAGTGTCAGGATTGCAGTGTGTGGGAGTCCAGAAAAGAAGCTGCTAACCAGATCGCGGCTTAGGATGGTCAGAAATGCAGGATGAAGGGAATTTGAGCTGAGCCTTGAAGGATTAGCAAAAAGGCCATCGTCAAGGTGAAGAAATTGCAGCAGGTGAAAGTTTAGGAAGCAGCTAGAGTTTATGGTGCCATGCTGAGGTGACTGCACAGAGCTGGAGGTGGACTAAGGCTGAGTGGACTCCAGGAAGGCGTATACCTGCCCAGGCGATAGGGTTAGTTGTCAGGCTGTGCTCAAACATGTTTTTCTTAGTTGTCATTTCTGTTCTGCCCCTTTGCAAGCCTGTAAACCTACTTAGATTGAGGCACTGCCAACGGAAGCATGCAGAATGAAGTGGTGGGTTCATGGTGAACGGATGGTGTGGGTGGCTGGCAGGTCACCGGCCCAGCCTCCGGAGCACTCCCTGGCACAAGCTGGGTGGATTCTCATCCTTTCAGTAGCCATCATTCTTTCTTGCAGAATTACCCTCTGTACATTCGCAGTGCTCCCACAGAGAATGAGTTGAAGTTCCACTACATGGTACACACATCTCTGGACGTGGTGGATGAGAAGATCTCCGCGATGGGGAAGGCATTGGTCGACCAGAGGGAGCTCTACCTGGGCCTGCTCTACCCGACGGAGGACTACAAGGTGTATCTTTCAGCATCTGGCAGGGATTTTTGGAGACTACACCTTCAGATGCAGGGTGTGCATTAGGGTCAGATAAGCTTGAAATATATGAAAGAAAAAAAAAGCAAGGGTTTTCCACCAGCCCGGGAATTAGTGAAGTTTGAAGTTAGTGAAGGCCTCTGACTCTTTTTTTCCTTTATTTATTTATTTTTTTTAAGGCAGAGTCTCACTATGTTGTGGTGTCACAGTTCACAGCAACCTCAAACTCTTGGGCTCAAGTAGTTCTTTTGCCTCAGCTTCCCTGGTAGCTGAGTCTGCAGGCATTGGCTTCAACACCTGACTATTTTATTGTTGTTGTTTAGCAGGCTTGGGCCAGTTCAAACCCATCAGCCCCATTGCATGTGGTCGGCACCCTAACCACTGAGCTATGGGTGCTGAGCCTTTTCTCTCCCTTTAATTGGAAGAATTTGGGTGAAGCAAGGCACGCATTCCTTGGAGAATGTGGTGATATACATACCTGTCACTTGTCTGTTTTGTAGAGGACCCAGGGACTCCCCTGGTTTGCCCCTGCAAGGATCTCTTTGTGCTTTTCAGAGGGGCTGCCACCTCATCTCATCATCAGGTCTTGCTTCATAAGTTACTAGAAGCACTTTACCAGTCCCTTGGGACAAATTGCTTTGTGACCATGGAGTTCAGACATGGTCCTACGAACAGTAATGTAGTTTGTCACAGTGATGTTTGTCACTGTTAGACAAAATAACACAGTCTCTAAGGAGAGGATTCACTTTATTCCTGAAATTTCTGGCTTTCTTTTTCAGATTAATATAATGGTGCAAATGTCTAGGTTACGTTGTTTTTAATTCTAAGGTAAAGGTCAGGTTTAACTGGGGGTGTGCTGAACACCCATACCTTGTGCAGGTTAGGTGAGATCCTGCCACTTGTCCTCCCTCCTGAAATTTCTAGTTTTACAGTTGACTTTCTGGGCCAGGCATTGATTCCGAAAGAGGGTGCGGTGTCCCAGAACAGACAGACTCAGGGTCCTGGAGTATGGGTTGGACCAGGCTTGGTTGGCTCACAGGCTGCCTACCCTTTGTTCCTCATGAAAATGTCCAGGTTCGTGCTTGGTGACATTCTAGGTTGTCTTGTTTCTGCAAAGTGAGGGCATCCAGGGCCCTGGGTGCACATGTATCTCATTTGCTGGCCTTGAAGCCCCAAGTTAGAAGTATGTTCCCTAACCTGCTATGCAGATACGGGTACGTGACCAATTCCAAGGTGAAGTTCGTCATGGTCGTGGACTCTTCCAATACAGCCCTTCGAGACAATGAAATCCGCAGCGTAAGTGCTGGGAATTAGAAGGGCACACTGAGGCGGCTGGTTTGTCTGTTCCTTTTGTCTTGAAATGCTGAGAAGCCGGGCGGCACCTGTAGCTCAGTGGGTAGGGTGTTGGTCACATACACCGAGGCTGGTGGATTTGAGACCAGCCCGCTAAAAGAACAATGACAACAGCAGCAAAAAGATAGCCAGGTGTTGTGGCGTGCACCTGTAATCCCATCTACTTGGGAGGCTGAGGCAAGAGAATAGCTTAAGCCCAAGAGTTTCAGGTTGCCGTGAGCTGTGATGCCACAGCACTCTACTGATGGTAACATACTGAGACTCTGTCTCAAAAAAAAAAAAAGAAAAAGAAATGCCGAGAAGCCAAAGGTCTGTCAGTAGCTGTGAGTACATGTTAATTTACCTGTTTCAGATGTTCCGGAAGCTGCATAACTCCTACACAGATGTGATGTGCAACCCCTTTTACAACCCAGGGGACCACATCCAGTCCAGGTGGGCCCTGCCTCTGTGCTTTGTCACTTGTTCATGTCTGGAATGTAAGGGTGGGAAGGTCCTTTTGAGTCACGAGTGCTGCCTCCCAAAGGCAGTGGTTTTCCAAAAAACTACTACTTAAACCTTTGTAGCATAAAGTGGATAAAAGGAAGGTTTGGTGGGGGACAGAGCTTGCACATGGTCTCCCAGGTGTACCCAGTGGGCACCTGCATAGAAGCTCAGGAAGGGAGGGGCCCAAGCACATGGACCGCAGCCTTCAGGGAGAACGTATCTTCATGCTGCTGCCACGTCTGTCTTTATGCTGAACTTGGGTTGAAGGCACCTTCCAAATAGCCGTCAGTGCAGGCAGACTTCCCATCTGAACATCAGAGACTCTTGCCACCGAGACTGTCCAGCAGCACCCTCTGTGGACCTACTTTTGGGGTCCTTGTCCCGAGACCACAGCCTTTGCAATGCAGTTGTGCCAGCAGTTGTTGGCAGGTGAGGGGACGCTGCAGTGACCCAAGCTAGGTCCCTCCCTTGGCAGGGATGCTGTGGGTCATCCCGCCTCTCAGGAGCGGGATGTTGTTCCCAGCTCAATGCAGCCCTGCCTGGGACCCTTCAGGCCTGGACACAGGGAGACCCAGCCAGGGGCCTCAGGAAGCTGCACGGGGTTAGGAAACAGGTTCCCACTGCCCATTGTGGCAGGCTCCCATTCTGGTGTCTCAGCTGAGTTTACTTGTCTGGACCCCAGGGAAGGGCCCACCGGTACTGTGGACAGGTGGGGGTGGGGCCTGTCCCCTGACTTGGTTAGCTGTTCTTGCAGGGCCTTTGACAACATGGTGATGTCTATGATGGTACAAGTTTGTTGAGCAGGAGCTCTGCTGCAAGCCGTCTCAAGAGCCGTCTGCGTGTCACTATTGTGGAGACATCCGTCATTGCCTTTTCCTGATGTGATGTGCTGCTTGGGGGCAGGATCTCATGCACAGTGCATCTCAACTAAAGGTCTTGTGAGACGAAACTTGGCTTTTCCCTTCTGTGTCTGCAGAAGATGTAACTAAGGAGAGTTCAGCCAAAGACTTCTTGGGCATGTGGGCACAGGTTAGGGACCAAAGCCAGCAGGAAGCTGTCCCCACTCAGTAGAAGGGTCAGGGTCACCTGGGGCCCAGAGAGCTTGGCGCCTGTGGGCAGGGTGACCTCTAGGGTGTGTGGCCACCCCTTGCCCCTCCCTCTGCCCTTGCTGTGGCCCCCTGTCAGCCAGACAGGTGGGGAGTTCTGTGGAAGTTGTCCTTTTGAGCCAAGAGCCAGTCTGGGATGTAGGGACCACAGCACTTCATGGGTAAGAGCCTTTCTCCTCTGGACTTGGCTTTCATTGTTTGCATCTGACACGTGGTCTGACCTCCACCTTGGCCTCAGGAGGAGCTGTTGAGATGTGGGAGTCCTCGTGGACCCAGGTGTCTAGCCACCTGCCGTGTGCTGCTTGTGTGCAGGGATGAGCAGGTGTGAAGAACCCCTGCCTGTCTGCCCCAGGAGCTGGGCTGAGGGTGACGCACTGCCACTGGGTCTCAACCTGCTGGTCCTGACCCCTGTGAAGTCCAGGTGACGACAGGGAGTGCGGTTACAGCCCA
>CAUYON010206027.1:0-24411 GCA_963573935.1 Arctocebus calabarensis | reverse complement strand
ATGAATGACTATGATTTTCTCAAAACAACACAGCTACCTCAACAGCAGAGCAAAATGGAAATCAAATCTCATCTCAAACACATATATCGCAACTGACTTCTAGAAATGATCTAAACCTAAATAAAAATAACACTCTTTCTGCAAAAAAAAAATAAAAAAAAATAAAAAAAAAAAGAAAGTTCTCCAGGGCTTTTCCCTGACCATAGGTGTGGGGGAATGAAGCAACCCCTGTAGAGAGAACAGAATCTGAGTAATTTTGTGTTCTGATCAAGCTGAGTTTGATCTTTGGGCAAAGTACTGACTCTCTGCTGGGGAGTGAGTCCCAGGGCCGAGCTCCGTAGGTGGTGGCCGTTGTGTCAGTCAGAGCAGAAGCCTTTTTGGAGACAGGGACACCCTGGGATTGCTTAGGTTCCCCAGGAGCAGGACCTGTGTGCCACCTGGGCGGCCAACTCCCCTGGCAAGCAGATTCAGACACACACACCGCCGTCACCAGCTACTGGAAGGGCACTGCCCCCAGTGCCCCTGACGTGCTGTCTGGACAGCTCCACAGAGGCCACCAGGGCTGGGCAGGCTGCTCTGGGAACTGGCCACTCTATTTTGTCTGACAAACCAGATACCACTCCACAGAGCTGGGGCAGGCATGTGGCCCAGCCATGGAGGAGGACACAGCCCATCTGCGCACACACAGGCAATGCTCCCCAAGTACGCCTGTGTCGAGGACTCTCCCTGACGAGCTGAGGGGACCCAGCCTGGAGGCACCGGCCCTCAGAGCAGGGGAGTAGGTGCTCAGAGACGACATCCCGGGAGGGTGTGGGGTTGCACAGGCCCCCTCTGAGCACTTCGGTCATCTGTGGACTCATGCTATTGCGACTGGAGCCCTGTTAGGTGGCTGTTGTGACACCCCCCATCCTATAAGTGGACAAGCTGAGGCACCCAAAGTCATGCTGCCAGCACACAGCAGCACTGGGGTGATGCCAGGGTGTCCGGCACTCTGGGCGTCTGGGCCTTTGTGCCCCAACAAATGACTTCCGAAGAGGGCAGGCCACAGGCCTTTCTGCCCACAGCAATAAGCGAAGGCTCTTCACAGAGCAGTTCCCTCCTGTTCCCTCTGAGTGAATGACATTAAGGGAAGCCAAGAGCCACAGGGGTCCCGGTGGTGACTCAGAAACCTCCCTGGGAAGGAGAGAAAGGACCGGCTGAAGCAGGAAGGACGCTACGTGGCTGTGAGAAGAGCTGTGGCTTGTCCATTCCTGAGAAACCCACTTCCCCACCCGGCCTACACCGAGGCTCTTCTAGAAGGCTTTTCTTTCTCCTCTTTCTGAATCTCTCTGACTCCCTGACTCCCGGCACAAAGCAGTCCCAGGGCCAGGGCAGGCCCCTGCCCCTGTTCTGGAAGCACAGATGTGGAAAACCTTTTGTTAAAAGGGCTAGAAAATACGTTCAGACCAAAACGGCCCAGGAGTAACATTTCCTAATGATGCTGTAACACAGACACAGTGCCTAAGGGTGCTCCTGGCCCTGCCCAACAGCTGGGGACTTTGCCCCCTGCCTTTATCTCCCGAGAACCTTGGCACCGTCAAGTGAAGTAAGTCCGGTGAAAAGTCAGCAGCTGCAGGCCCGCGCGGGGACCCACCTCGCACAGAAGTCAGGGAGGCCCAGATGGAGCAGCATGCTGTTCTCTGGTCTGTGCACACTGGGACCATGGTCATTAGTTACGGGGACAAACGAGCTGCGGGGGCTCAGGCAGTGAGAGGATAACTCAGGACTGAGCACAGGAAGGAAGCCTGGGCTCCTAGTTCAGTTTGGTCCTGAACTTGCTGTGTGATGTGGGCCCCATCTCACCCTCTCTGGGCATCTGGAGTGGCCCCTTTGGGCTTTCTGTTTCTGACATCCCCTCCTTCTGTAATATGAATGAGGAACTCACACTACCCAGCCACATGTGGCTATTTCAATGGAAATTAATTACACTTAAAATTAAAAATCCATTTCCTCAGTTGCCTAGCCACGTTTTAAGTGCTCAATAGCATGTGACTTAAAAGTACTTAGAATGGAGAAAAATTAAAAGCTGGTTCCTCAGTCGCATCAGCCACATCTGGAATGCTCAGTGGCACGTGAGGCAGTGGTTACTGCGCAGAACTGTGCAGACTCAGGACGTTGCCAGCCACACAGAGAGTCCCACTGGGCAGCATTAGCAGTGGACAGGTAGAGACAGGGCTCGTGGAAGATTCCTGAAGCTACTTCTTTTTTCTTCAAACAAGTGCGTGCCAGGTTAGAGCCTCAGTGAAAGTAACAAAAGAGAGCAGATGTGTGTGTCAGGTCAGTAGTCAGTAACAGGGAAGTATTCACCAAAGTGCCCGCGGTGGGCCAGGCGTGGTGGCTCACCCCCACAATCCCAGCTATGTAGGAGGTCAAAGCAGGGGGAATGCTTGAGGCCAGGAGTTTGAGACCAGCCTGGGCAATGTGGCAAAGCTTCATCTCTACAAAACATTAAAAAATTAGCTGGTGTAGTAGACTGGCTGGCTTAATTGTGTCATGTTCTAATAATGAAACATCAGGCAGTCATCAAAGGAAGAGAACCACAACATTTCAAAAAGGCTAGTGGCAAAATACTAAAACAGTGGAAGTTCTGTGAGTTGACCACCCAAGGAACCATAACCAACTTGTCATCTTACGGAGATGGTCAACATACGGAACGAGGCCTTCTGTGCTGATCCGTACATGTAGTACACATCTGGTCTATGAAAAGTGGGTTAACTTAATCAGGAGGTAGTCAATGTAGGGAGGTGATCAACTATGGAAGTTCTACTTTATTTACCATTATTAATATTGGTTTAAAAAATTGGTGTTCAATATAACACTACCTAATACTATGTAATACTGTAAACATACCAGGTCACTTCAAAGTACTCCCTTGGCCATCTGGTGACCACAGGAATATTCAGCGATGAGGTATCTAGCACTTTTTTAAGGAGGAGTTTGAGAACTTAATTGTTTGACCTTGTGAAACCAAACAAGGAAAAGGCTGAGAGAAGATGGGGACCACTAGTAAATGCTTTTATGGTTATTTTTATGATCAACTATTATGTTTATAATTGATTACTCTTCAAATAGCGCAATCTAAACACATGTAACAATCTCGTTGGCGCTCAGCAAATGGTACTAGTTATGAGTTGTGTTCTTCAGATATTTCTCCTTAATGTCATTAAACAGCGTCACAACCAGCACAGAACAGACCTACTGTGACCGCTGGGTGGTTCCTGCTTTAGGTAGCCCGGAATGACTGTGTCCTCTGGCCAGAGCATGGATAAAGAGGGGTTGTCCTGAATAGCACAAAGAGCTCCCTAGGGACTCTGGGAGCAGATCACACTCCACACCAAAGCCCTTCTCTCCAATCTTCAGTTCCCCCAGAACTCCCTAGGACACAGCTCACAGCACTGTCTCTGGGGACAGGCTGCTGTGGGGCTAAGAAAGCAGCTTTTAAAGATTGGTTTATTTAATTAAAAGCACGGCAGGGTGCTGCGTTCTAAGCAGGCAGCATGCATTTCATTAAGAAAGGTCATCATCTTCCCTAGTACAATCAGTGAAAACTGGGCAGCGTTCAGAGATAAGGATGGTCACGAGTTGATTTTGCCCTTTTAAGGAGCAATATGGAAAAGAATGACTGACCAGCCACCTTCTATCAGGGTGCTAGGGCTGGCTGATGTAGTAGGCGGAGATTTAGCAGATGGCCGTGTATTTCTGAAAAGATCTGTTTGTCCCCTAAACAGTATTCTAAGAATGACAGAGAGAAGCAAGGGAGGAAGGGAAGAGGAAGAGCAGGAGAGAAAGGAAGAAAGAGAGGGAGGAGGGAGGGGACACCTCACTACCAAGCTTTAGCATTTCATTTTCAATTACAAGATCTTTTTAATCTGTGGTAAGAAGCCTAGGATTTCTTGTCATCAATAGTAATGATTGTATGCTTTTTAAGTTCATGGGGTTTTCATATTCATCATGTTTTTTTGAGATTTATTTTCCAAAAGGTATTCAGGTTCTTAAGTTGTTTCCAACTTTATGGCAAAGCTCATTTCAAGTTAAAACATCCTTTTAATAAACAGTCCCAACACATTATTGTAAAATTACAGCTCTTTCTAAGCACGTAGAAGTGATAATAAGCCATGCTGGTCTGCTGACATAGTAAGTACCTTCCTGCAGTATTTTGAATCTTCAGCAACATCCAAGTCTGATAATTTTGTACACATTTGTACGCATGTGCACAAATGTCTGTGCACACACATATGCCAGTGCAATAATTTTAAAGCCACAAACCCTACTAGGCTGAAATAACATATCCAATTTCTGAAAGTACCTTCTGGCAAAACAGCGGTCCCTGACCTTTTTGGCACCAGGGATTGCTTTCATGGAAGACCATTTTTCTGAGGATGGAGTGGTCGTTGGTTTTGATAAGAGTCTGCAAGCAATTGATTTACCATGGTCTCTGAACAGTCAAACCTCTCTGCTACTGATAATCTGTGTGCACAGCTGCTTCCCAGCACTAGCGTCACCACCTCAGCTCCACCTCAGATCATCAGGCCTTTGATTCTCATAAGGAGCACAACCTAGATCATGTGCAGTTTCCAGCAGGGTTCCCATTCCTGAGAACCTAATGGTGCCACTGATCTGGCAGGAGGCGGAGCTTAGGTGCCAGCCATGGGGGTGGCTGTAAATGCAGATGAAGCTTTGCTTGCCTACTGCTCACCTTCTGCTCTGCAGCTCATTCCTAACAGACCACAGACTCATACCAGTCTATGGCCTGCACACTGGGGACCACAGGGGTAAAATAAGGCCTGCCATTTTTATGTTTACAGTGGTGTTTTACTTATACTGCTCTGCAAGCATTTATCGAGTGCCTACTGTGTGGTAGGCACTGTCCTAGCACGGGATAAAAGGCAGTAATTACAGACACTGTAATTTTGCATTTGAATAATAATTTTAATAAAATCACTAACTCATAGTTAATACTCGTTATGAGCTTGGTATTATTCTAAGCCCTTTATTTGTAATTTGTCTTTTCTTCCTCTCCAGACTCTATGAGGTAGGTTCTTTTACCATTCCACTTTACAACCTAGGAGGCCTAAGTGCACAGAAGTTAAGTTACTTGCCCAAGATTACACAGCTAGTTGCTGGTGGAGTTGGGATTTGAAGCCAGGCCAGCGTGGCTTTGGGGCCCACCCTTCTCACTGCTGTTATCACATCAACAGGTACAATCTAAACTAAGGTGGGTGTTTGTTCATAAGAAAGGCTGGGCACATGTTCAGCACCCTGAGATAAGAATGATCTGCACACTCTCACACGTGTTTGCTCTCTTGGCTGAACCATGAAAATTAGTAAGATGAATGACCAGCCGCCAGGAAACTTGCAAGTTAGGTAATCCTGCCAATGCAATCCCTGGCGCTAGTCAGTAAAGAAAACAGGGGAGAGAGAAAATGAGTGAACAGGAAGCACATGAACAAATAAACAAAAATTAAATGGTGACCCAACATAAAACTTCTAACATTATACGCATTGATATCAAAAAGAGGTCCCTGCTAAAGACTAAATATCTCCTATCTTCAGATACCATCACAAACACTACCGTGCTATATTTAACTCTCACAGCATCCCAGTAAGGTAAAGGCACCATCTACGCCTCCCTCTGCAGATAAAAAGATGAAGCTGCACAGAATCACAGGCACAGCTATCAAGATGGCCAGCTGGGTCAGCTTTGTCCCAAGCCACTGATGCAGCACATAATGCTCTGTGCTGTCCTCTGCCTATCACCGCCATTAAATGCAGGAAGCCACCTCCCAGTGTACAAGCCATCCACCCCTACCCTCCTTACTTTGGATCTAGTTTGAAAACTACACCTTGGATTGAACTATCTAGAAAGAAATACCAGTACAAATGCACCCTGAATCACTTTGTAAACAAATGCAGTGTTTCTGGGCTATTCCCGAACTGTAATCCAGCCAACTGTTTTGTTCAGTGCTCCTTTTGCAGGGGCTGCAAAGGCCTTTTTTTTTACTGCTGACCCAGCCTATCTGAGAGCCACAGATTAGGTGGCTCCAGAGAAGCTGAATCAATTTCCCAGAACCGTGGCCCCAGTTCACAGCACTGTCACTACCTGACCTGAGCGGTAGTAATTTTAGAGTTATCCGAGGGCAGGGCCTCCTGTAGGAGACCATGAGTCCCACCACATAGGCCTGGTGACCTATCTTCCAGCATAAGCTCTTCCTTTTCAAAGTAATCTGCTTAGTAATCTAATATCTGAAGGCTGCTCAGAAGTCCCATTATTTCTGAAATAAAATATTTTCATCCGAGTTCTTTCTTTGTATTTCCTTATGCTGCTATTTTGAGTCATATTCCATATAAGTTGCAACCAACCTCAGCATGTGGCAAAAACCTTTACACGCCTGTACCGAGGCATGGTTGGAGCAGAAGGTCCTTGCTTTAAAGTCTCCCCCATAGGGGAACACGGCTGCCCCTCTTTTACATTCTAGCCAGCGGCAGGGGAAAGGGCCACTCAGGAAGCGGCTTTCTCACTTGCACGGGTGTCTGCTGCGGGTGGGGGTGCCGCTGCACGTTTCAGTTCCAATCACACACTTCTCGTATAAGAGCTTGTTTGTAGCACAGGGCTCTTCTCCTTCCCCACACTGCACCAGCAGTCCTGTATGCCTGACTGAGAGGGCTCCGTGGCAGATCACACGTGAAGTTACTGCCCCCTGGTGGCCACTGCTGGTTTGAGTGGCGTCAGTCTGACTCAGCGCACACACAGCTCTGTTCCCTGTCACCTCTTCAAGCAGCAGGAGCTCTTGGGCAGCCCCCTGACACTAGCCTGGGGACAGCCTTCCCATGGGCTGCTTTCCACGCTAGATGTCCTTATTTGTTGACTCGGGTTCTTTTGGATGGGGTTGGGACAGGGAAGGACATAATTTGACACACAAGAAGTGATGTAAAAACCAGTGGGCTGTGAGGCAGGAGGCCTGTGTTCAAGTTCCAGTTCTGCCAATGCCTAGTGAGTGCTCCTGAGAACACTGCATCCCCCTCTCAGCCTGAATCCCTCATTATCGGGATGCAAAGTGAGGCCGTGGCGGTTCCTTTCTGCCCAGGGACTTCGAGAACCTGGAGTTGGAGGTCTAGTTACCATAGGATTATTTCTGTAAATGAGAAGTTTCTTTCATCTATGAAATGTGGAAGTAACAGTATGTATCTTAGAAGGCTGTAAGGATTAAATGAGATGATGTATGTAAAATATTTGACATGGATAGTAAGTGCTAAATGAACAGGGTGGCTGTGTGTGGTGGTTCGCGCCTGTAATCCCAGCAATTGGGGAGGCTGAAGCACGAGGATTGCTTGAGGCCAAGAGTCTGAGACCAGCATGGGTAACATACTGAGATCCCAAATCTAAAAACAAAACAAAAAGATGTAGTCCTGTCTAGTTGGGAGGTTGAGGCAGACAGATCACTTGAGTCTAGGGGTTTGAGATTGCACTGAGCTATGATTGTACCCCTACACTCCAGCCTGGGCCATAGAGCAAGACCTTGTCACAAAAATTAATAAATTAATAAAGTGCTTATAATTAATTGTATAATTAATAACTATATAATTTATCACTCAAACTTTAGAGTGGATGGGGGTGCCACTAATAATTTTCCTGGGACAACAAGCATAAGCCAGCATGGACAAGCTGGGACATGTTGGCTAACAAATCAGTAACAGCCATCATGAGATTTGGAAGTCTTCACTGAGCGACAGACTTAAAAAAGTGAACATTTCTCTCAAGTGTTCTGACACTGTGAGGTTATCTTTGGCAAACCGTTAAATGGTGCTTGGGTGGAATTTGCACTGGGGTCATTTGAACCCCCTTCTGAGCCAGTGGTCATTTCAGATCAGAGACCAATAAATGGCACAAGGTTTGAATGGTAAAAATCTGCCTACTCCAGCCATAGACCACCAGACAGGCCTCCCACTGACCAATGCAGGACAGGCAGAGGACAGGTGGCATGCCAGAGAGGCTGGGTGGGAGGGAACTGGAATCATACTAGAAAAATATTCTTCTTGAGCAAACTCCTACTTGGCTGATTTAACAAGTGTGGAACAAGGAGCAGATGGGGGGGGTGTCCCACTGTGTCTTCCCTACTAGCTTGTGAATTCCAAGAAGGGACAAATGGACAGATGGTGTCTGTCATTTGCCAAAGGACTGTCCGGAGCTGTGCCTTCCTCAGTGAGGAGAGAGACTGCCAGTCTGGGGTCTACAGCTGGTCTTGAAAGCAGCAGAGTGCTCAGAACACTGCTGGTACCCAATAAATGCTTGTTGAATAAATGAACAAATGAAGTGAATGAATGAGAGAGGTGAGGGAGCCAGGAATCAAATCCAGGTTTGCCTGGCACCAGTGTCCAGCATCTTCCTTCTACCTCCACGACAGGGCGGCTGCTGTGTCTCACACCATGGGTAGTCCCAACGTCCATTAAATATAAATGTACAACTGAAAGAATAGTGAAGAGTTGTAACTTGGGTGAATCTCAGTTTCCAGTGGATAAAAATACTTTCTCTACTAAGCTGTCCTAGGATTTAAATGAGATGTAAAAGGTATATGAAAAATTCATGTGTATTAATCCTGCACTATAAGATGACTGGCAGCAAGGCTTTGGAGTTGACTAAAACTGGCTTTGAGTCTTGGGACCAACGCTTACTGGCTGTGTGGCCTGGGATGGGTTATTTGGCCTTAGATTCCCCTTCCACAGAATGGGGATGATAAGAGTACCTATTTTATAGAGTTCTTGTAAAGATAAAATGATAACATTTTACACAAACAGGGTACTTATAATATAAAATAAGGCCCTTGGTATTAATGAATGGAAACTATTTTATTACCTTTAAAATAAATCATAAAGATTAATTAAAAATATAAAGGTGATTATTGTGGACTGACTGTTTTCATCTGTTGGACCAAATTCATATGCTGAAGCCTGAACCAACCCCACACCTATGTGGCTTTATTAGAGATGGGGGTCTCTAAGGGAGTAATTAGGTTAAATGAGGCTATAAGGGTGGGGCCCTAATCAAATAGGATTGGTGTCCTTATAAGAAGAGACACCTAAGAGCTTGCTTCTCTTTCCACACTGAAGGGAAACCATAAGGGAACACAGCCAGAACATGGCAGTCTGCAACCCAGGAAAGGAGACTCACCAGGACCTGATACTCTGATCTCAGACTCACAGACTCCAGGACTGTGAGGAAATACATTTCTGTTACTTCAGAACAGAATTTTTGTCCTGTTTTGTTATGGCAGCCTGAGCTGACTAATACAGTGATAAAGTAAGACAAGCTTATTATGTTGTGGGGGGGAAAATCCAAAATTTGCTTTCTGAATTAAATAACATTTTTGTCTTTTGATTTTGAATTCAGGCCAAACTCAAATACCTCGCTCTGTAGTGTTAATTATGATTGCACATGGGATTTCATACTGCACCTGCTAAAATTAGTAACACAAGGAAAAGTACTAGACCTTTCCAAGGGACAAAAGGTTTAGCATCCTAAGCTCTTCCTTAAGAAATGTGATGGGTTAACAGCTTTTGATATGTCAGAAACCTAATAACTTAGCTATAATCCTATCAATGGGGTGTTTTATGTTAAATCATGGAAGCAAAAACTGTATTCTTTTATGGAAGTGAAGCTAAAAAGAAAAATGACTGGATTAGAAAATAATGTTAATAAATATTTCTAAACATTTAACTGCTACACAGAAGTCAAAAAAATTTACAAAGAAAAAAATGTGCTAATAAAATATCTAACTGTGGTCGTAGCCTGTCAGATGGGCCCTGGGGATCCATACCCACTGGTATTCATGCCCCTATGCAATTCTGTCTCCTCGAGTGTGATGTGCACTCACTGACTTGTTTCTAATGAACAGATAAAGCAACGTGATGGGTGACCACTTGAGCATTAGGTCACAAAAAGACTGAGGATCCCGTTCCATCTTGCTTGCTCTGGAGGAAGCCAGCTACCATACTGTGTGCCACCCTCTGGAGAGGCCCATGTGGCAAGGAGGTGAGGGAGGCCTCCTGCCACCTGCCACCAACCACCAAAGAACTAAGGGTCTCAGTCCAGCAACCCATGAGACATCCAGTCCTGTCCCTGCCACATGAGTGAGCCTAGCTGTGGATACGCCCACTTCGGTCCAGCCTTCAGATGAGACTGCAGCTGAGGCTGTACGCAGCCTTGGGAGAGAATTCTAGGTACAGGCACAAGGCTGAACCACACCCGAAGCTAAGCCAGATCCCTGACCCACAGAAACTGTGAGGTAATTACATGCATTGTTTTAAGCCCCTATGTAGGTTTAGTTTGTTGAGCAGCAGTAAGTAACTAATACTCCAACCTACATTGTATGTCTTCTGTGACCCAGTCATTTTGAAAGGGATTTTATATATATCATTAAGATGTAAGTGCTATTAACAGCCCCATCTCTTTTTTTTTTTTTTTCAGTTTTTGGCCAGGGCTGGGTTTGAACCTGCCACCTCCGGTATATGGGGCCGGCGCCTTACTCCTTGAGCCACAGGCACCGCCCCTAATAGACCCATCTTAACCATACCCTGCACTGCCTCTTCATGTACAGACTTTGTTGGGGAAAGTGAACATATTAAACCCAATTAAGTCTTTAGAGATGGAAATAAATAAATAAAACATCCTACTCCAACTAAATTAAATATAGCAAATTAAAGATTAAAGATTAAAAATTAAAGATTTCTACAATGACTGAAATTTACACAACATAAAGCTAATCCTTTCCCCAATTTCAAAGTGTGAGTTCAGGTAATTAGTATTCTCCCAATGTTATTGCTTGAAATTGTTTCTGTTTTTCCCAAGAAGGGCAGAAGGCGCATTTGTATTTCCCACTGCCATGGTACGACTCAGAGAACACATCAGGCATTGAGGGTCTCACTGACTTGTCCCCATGTTTTGATGGTGATTAGTACTTGCAGAGAAAAAAAATTCTCTCTCACAACTGAACTGTATTCCAAATGTCTGGCATGCCCTCACAGCCCCTGAAATGAGTCCCAACGATTCCGCATAGAAAATGTGCACCAAAGGGGGCTATCCGTCCCCCACACTGACTCAGGCACATTACCAGTATGGTTATCAGGAGGGTAAACGGGTCCCGCAGTGATAGGTATGAAAAAGAGTAGATTATATTTTTTTTTCAAAAGGAAAGAAACAAAGAAACAGAGAATGCACCCTGAAATATAAATACTAGAACCCACAGCCTTTGCTTTAGCTGTTTTGCTCTAGCACAAAGCCTACTTTTTTCTTGTTCCCTTATGTAATTGTCCTGAGACCTGAAAAGTCCATAGTTGCAGGCAGTAACATTTAAAACCACTTAAAAAAAAATGCTTTAAGCAATGTATGGCAGTGGCAGATTGCGCTGAAAAGGGAACCAAACACTTGTTAGGGATTGAAGGGAGTGGTAAGGAGGTATTAAAAGAACCTATGGGTGGGAAAAACATTTGCTTTATTTAAGAGCCAGAAATTCTAAAATTAGAGAAATAGCGGGTAACTTCTAAAATAAACTGAACATATGTAACATGTAGAATTTTTTAACACACAACATTCTGAACATTCTCAAATAAATTAAACCATCCCATGCTGGGGAGAAGATCATAATTTGAGTCTGAGAAACCATGTGCCTCACCCTCACAGTAGGGTGAAAATTGAAAATGGCCTAAAACTGCCTGGATTTTCCAGTGTAACGGAACCCAACTGTTACTCTCCTGCTAGGATGTCACATTTTACAATATGCTATGGCAGACTTAGAACAGGAACAGGAAGAAATGTCTCCCAGTATATACAACCTTAGGGGCAGAAATAATGTACATCGGCTGTGCCAGCTTAGGCCTTGAAAATACTTCCATCATCAAATTACTACTGAATGATGGCTTGTCAGGGCTAAGTCCAGGATGCGGGGAGAGTGAGCAGCACCCACAAGGCAGAGGGAGGCAGCCCGATGTTAAAGCCAAGTGCTCCGACCTCACGTGCCCTGCGGCAGCCAACAGGCCTCCTCCTTTCACACTACAAAGTCAACACCACTGCGGGAGAAGGACACCTCGAGACCAAGAGCCCGACTCCCATTTCAAACTCGAAGAAATCAAGGCACAGAATGATAAGTTAGCTGGCTGGAAGTGGGACCTAATTATCAATTTTTTAGTTATCTTTCAGGATATAATGAAGCCTCTGGTCAGGACAAACCCATTCAAGCTAGGATGATGGTTCTTAGCCTCGACTACGAATTAGAATCACCAGGGGAGTTTTCCTGGAGATCCCTGAGATTGGGATTGGTGTGCCGTGGCCTGGCCATGGGAAATTTTCAAAGATCCCTTTGGAAGATTCTAATGTGCAGCTAAGGTTGGAAGCACTGCTCGGGGGGTCTCCACTGATAACAAAGAATTTAAGGATGTCAAACTCCTTTTATGCTGATCAGAATACTTTGTTATTACAGTCATGAAAGCATCTATCACAAATCTTAAGTGTTTCTTTTATAGAAAAGTGAGTTTATTCACTAGAAAATTGTAAAATTTTCTATGATTTTTCCAACATAGTCTTTGTGCAAAGGTCCATCAATCAAATATACATTCATGTTTCAGACAACTGAAAAAAAGGTATTCATGTCCATTATGACATGGAACTTTGTTTACTGCTTGGAAACTAAAAGAACACTATTTAAGAAATCTCAAATGCCTGGTTAGCTTAGTGATGACTGAATAAACTCTTACTCTAGGGAACCAACTAACCCTTGCCAGCAATCCAAAGCACATGTAATTACTGGTTCAAAGCACTGCTTTGCTTTTCTAAGTAGAAAAGGAAAAAGGCTCACAAAAAGAATACCGAAATGGAAAAATGTTAAGCAAATATTTGTGCAAACAGAAAATAATCTCATTTTAATAAAAGTTTTCATTCATTCATAACAGCATGAATCTCTCTAATATTATTTTAAAATAATGACGATACAGTTTATTTTTTAGATAAACATTTAATTAAGATATACATTATAAACTATTTATAATATTGATGCTGATCCAGCTAACGAAAACAAATCTTACATTTGATCTTAGCCAAGAGGCTGAGAATTGACAAAAGTAAATTTTACATATCAGACCAAGCTGTTATAATTATAAAACAGGTTCCAATGTCAATTCTCAAAAGAATTAGTGGTTCAGGTAAACTTCTTTCTTTCCTTTAAGACTAAGGTTACAGGATCATGTGAACATATGTTTGACCCCGTCTTCTCACACTGTCACCTCCAGGGTGTCCCTCCAAAAGACAGGCTAAGGAGAGGGGATGGCCACACCACAGGGACTTTTGTCAGCGTTTGCAGCTAATGATCTGTCTCAAGGCTGAATACCATCGAGCTAAACTAGACCCACATTTTCATGTTCAGGTAACATACCAAAATTAATAATAAGGCCACATCTTCCCACCCAGAGGAATGGCTTTAGCTGAACGAGAACCTATCTACTAGCTGGAAGGCTTATCAACCACCTGCCATGACTTTAGGCCTGAGGTTGTCTATTGCACAGATCTATTTGCCTTTGGGGACTGGGACTTTCTTAGCCCAGTCAGTTGTGAGGTCTTCACCTATTGCTATACATTTGATGGGACCTGAGGAATGGGCAACCTGTGCAAATCCCGGCCCCACCCTCATTGTGAAGCTCCCGATTCTCCACATGGAAAGGAGAGTCCGTCCCTTCCTCCATCTCCAAAACCACCATCTAGTCCTACCACTTTCCCTGGATGATGGCAATGACCTCCCAACCAGTGTTCCAGGCTTCCTCCTGGCTACCTTCTAACTGACCCCCCTTCCCTCTGCATGCCATTCTCCCTCCCCTGGCCCTCATGGGAACATTCCCTGGCTGTTTGTCCCACTTAACATTACTCCCTCTCCCCCCACTGCTGACATCTCAGTCAACACTGCCAGGCCAACCTCTTGTCCCCTTTAAATACACCAGGTCCACCCCTGCATCGGAATTCTTGCATCTGCTTGCCCTCTGGATGCCAGGCACACAAACATCTCCCCAAGGAGCTTCTGCTTTTCAGCCCAGGCCACTTCACCTGAAGTGGTTGCCCACTGATGCCTCCTCGTCCACACTGTCCACTGATCCCTTCTCTGGGCCCTGGAAGCTGACTCTACCTATGGACTTGACTGCTTGGGCTCCCTTGCCTTCTCCAGCTGAGCTCTGCCCATGAGATCAGAGGCCTAGGTATTTCTTCCCTGCCTGCTTCCTGGGTTAGGTCTATAGCTCCTGCTAGGCAGCTCCTCCTATAGGGTCTGCACCATATGACTTTCTCTCCCAGCTCCAGCTTTCGGCTAGTGCTCATGGCTGGATGCCTGGACATCCCCTATTAGTCCCCTTAGGCCTGCCCCAATTCACCAGCTCTTCAGCAAAACCTCTTAAAAACCCCATAGTGTGTTGGGACCTGACCACTCCCACTCAGCTCCCTTCCCATCACTCTCTATCACATTATCCTGTTTAATTCTCTCCATTGCACTTACCATGACCTGAAATGACCTTGTTCACTTGCTTTTTACTATTTTTTGTCTCTTCTTTAGCTGCCATAACCTAAGCTCCTTAGAAGCAGTGAACTTGTTATGCTCACACTCTCCTCTGGGCCTAAAAGTGCCTAGAACAGAGTAAGCATCCAGCCAATAGCACAGAATGAATGAATTAATGGGCCAGCACTAGCCCATTTTCTCTGCTCAAAATATCATCTTATTCTCCAATCTTTCCAAGTCTTACTTTTTCCTAAGTCCATCACCTTATGATGTATTTGACATTTATTATTTGTTTCTCCCAACAAAAACATCAGCTCTGAAGGCAGGAATGCTATTGTATCAACTGAAGGAGCTTCAGAACCTAGAAGAGGGCCAGGTTCATAGCAGAGTCTCAATAAATATTGTTAAAATAAATAGCTAGCAGGTTCAGTGCCCGTAGCTCAGTAAGTAGGGTGCTGGCCACATACAGAAGCTAGTGGGTTTGAGCCCACCCCTGGCCTGCTAAATAATGACATCTGCAACCAAAAAATAGCTGGGTGTTTTGGCAAGCACCTGTCGTCTCAGCTACTTGGGAGGCTGAGGCAAGAGTTGAAGGTTGCTGTGAGCTGTGACGCCACAGCACTCTACCAAGGTGACATAGTGAGACTCTGTCAAAAAAATGGATAAATAAATAAATAGCAAAGCAGGAACATTTTCATAGGACACAATTTGGGGATTGTCCCCAACACGGTTAAAGTTCTGAAACTATGAACTGCTAGATTACTAAACAAATAAGTATTGTCTTACATGACTTGACCTTGCTCCAGTAGAAAGATTAGACTAAGACCCCTCTGAAAAAGGCTTGAAACGGCTAGCACTCCTCTCACATGGAGAAGAAAAGGCTTTCAGATCAGTAAGACCTGAGTTTATAATGATTGTTGCTCTAGAAAGCATGCCTGGAAGCTTACCTAAACATGCAGTCATTCTAATTCCTTTCTGAAAGTAAATGGGTATGTAAATTATAAATAAATGAGACCCAAGCACACCACTCTCTGTTTCACACTGGTGTTGTATTGGCAGCAGCCCTCAGCTACAGTTCTTTGACAGTGTAAGTAGACCCAGAGCCAAGCACTGAGAGCACTGCTTTTTTTTTTGGACAGCTGCTCCCCTAAGGGGGCATCTCTCAAAAACAGGTTTCATTTTGCAACGCCTACATTGTCCAAATTTTATTCTGCACAATAATTACAGATATGAAATAAATTCCTCCTCCCCACCACCATCATTGATTACTCATACCTGCCCCCTCACCGTCCAAAGTGTTTTAAGTGGTGCGGATTTGGGGTGAAAAAAAATACCTACTGAGTGTCCCCGATGAGTATGTCACACCTTCAAAGGAGCAAGATTCTGGATTAAATACACTACAGGCCTACAAAATAGTCCGCTTCCCCCTAACACCATTCCACCAAAACTGGCCAACCGCAGGGTAATGAGCAACCACAGATCTTCACCCAAACATTGGCTTTTCTTCCAATAGTGCAGATTGAGAATGCAGAAACGTCGTCCTATTTATGAACAGTGAGTCACATCGCCGCTCAACGTCTGTTTCCTCCTCCCTATGAATGAGGTGACCCCCTCCTCTAGCGAGTAATTGAAGGGCGATGGCAAAAGCCCAGGGGGACTGTCCCAGCTCCCCAGAAGCTTCCGGTGCTAATTCACCCCCAGAAGGTCTAGTGCTGCGTCGACCCCTAACCTGAGCGACACCCGGGAACAGGGGCGTCGTGGAGAGGCGGTTATGAGCCCTGGTCCGAGGCGAGACTCTGGAAACCACTCGTGAGCTGTGCGCACCCTGGAGATGCTCGGGGACACGGGACTCTCCAGTAGCCGCCGCCTGCCACCCCTGCCGAGACGGAGGGCTGCACAGCCCGGAGGCCCGGCGGCGTCGCGGCGTCCCCAGGGGTCGCCTGCCTTCCTTCCCTGCCCCTCCCAGCCAGCAGCCCGGACCTAGGGGCTGTGACAGGCGCCGCCACCTCTGGGCAACAAGTGTCCGCCCTCCGCCCCGACGGCCCGCCGGGCCCGGCCCTCACCCGGCACAGGCCGTCCACGAACACGCGCGGGTCCAGGTGGCAGGCGATGGTGGCGCTGGGCAGGTCCTGTAGGTCCACCTCCTCCATCTCGCAGTCGATGAAGCTCCAGTCGCCGCCGCCCTCGTCCGCCCCCGAGAGGGGCGTGAAGGGCCGCAGCGTCACCCCGGGCCGCGTCCGCGCCTCGGCTGGCTCCGCCGCCGCCCCGAGCCGGAGCCCGGCCACGCCGTCCTCCATCCCCGCGCTCGCGCTGGCGCCCGCGCGTCCCCGTGCGCCCCCACTGGCTTCGCCGGGCTCGCGCACCAGAGCCTCCCGCTCCCCTCAGCGCGGCGGCCACCGGCTCCGCGGTTAACTCCCTGGGGAGCGCGCGGCTGCCGGCAGCTGGCGCTCTCCACCGGTCCCCGCGACGAGGCCTCCCAGAGCTGGCCCCGCCCGCCTCCGCTTCGCGGGGGAGGAGCAGGAACCCAGCTCTGAGCCCGACCCGTGCAGCCCGATCCGTGCAGCACCCGGACCTAGTGGTGGTCCCTTTAAGGCCGGCCTGTGTTGAGTTATCTTACCCCGCCCTTCCAGGAGAAGAGACCAATAAAGAAACGGAATTTTCGTCACGTGATCTTCCTTCTGCCGCCCCAAACCCTAAGCCTCAGGGAGGCCATGTTGGTTAGGGGCAAAGTCCTCTTGAGCCAGCTCTGATTTTCTGACAGCTGGTGCCAGTTGAAGAGGGCCAGGCAGTGTCGTGAGCCCTTGGCCCTGGTGATGATAGCTGGAGAGACAGTGCTTTTTTGGTTCCCATGTGGTGACATTTTGAGGCGCATGGGCCAACTCTGGGGTTTTTAAGTGACATCTGGTCCTGGCTATGGTTCTGTGGTTATTGACAAGTGGTTAGATGCTTACCATATATTATAAGATATAATCGCAAATAAAGACAGAACTAGTCCATGACAACAGTATCTTACTTTCATATTTTATCTT
Organism: Arctocebus calabarensis; assembly: GCA_963573935.1. Taxonomy (NCBI): domain Eukaryota; kingdom Metazoa; phylum Chordata; class Mammalia; order Primates; family Lorisidae; genus Arctocebus; species Arctocebus calabarensis. The sequence continues at coordinate 6,821 of CAUYON010206027.1, read as the reverse complement.
ACTAGTAATTATACCATTGCCCCAAATTCATACAATAAGAAGTGATTTTTTTTCAAGTACATTATGTATTATGTATAATAGGAGATAACAAAGCAAGTGGTCCTTTCAGAAATTTATAGAGGGAGAACAGAGGACTTCTAATGAGCAGATACCTCTCCTGAAAAATAGAATTATTACATTGTGGATACAATGAAAACTTAGGTCTGCCCTTCACCTTTGCTCTTAATTACTTGGACAAATAACCTGAATCATGGTTTTCTTGTCTATTACTAAAACAACAAGGTTGTATCTTATAAGAATCCAGTAAATACTTATTAAATGATATCTCTTTATGTGATAGGTTCTTTGGAGGTTGTGAAATGAGACTTGTATTTCCTCCTAGAATAGACTTACCCTCTAGTTTGGAGGAGCAACGAATTATAATAAAAATTATAAGCACAAAATAGCTGAGATTTATTTAGAACTTACCATGTGAAAGGTTATATAGTTTTATTATGACAATGTTAAGGCAGTTTGTGCCTTCAAGGAACTTAAATGCAGGAGGACTAGTAATACCCATCAGAGATGACTCATAAAATAGAATGTGATGTGAAAATGTGGAGAAATTGGAACCACAGTACACTGCTGGTGAGATTGTAAAATGCTGCAGACACTTTGGAAAATAATTTGGCAGTTCCTCAAAAAGTTCATTGCAAAGTTACCATATGACCCCCAAATTCCTCTTTGAGAGAAATGAAAACATATGTCCACACAAAATTGGAACACATTAGCATCATTATTCATAATAGCAAAGAAGTGAAAATAGCTCAAATGTTCGTCAACTAGTGAATGAATAAACCAGATATATCATATATACATATATAATCGCCATATAGTGGAATAGTATACAGCCATAAAAAGGATGAAGTGCTGATACAGCCACAATGAGGATGAACCTTGAAAACATGTAAGTGAAAGAAAGCAGTCACAAAAGGCCACAATAATATTCCATTTACACAAAATGTCCAGAATAGGCAAATCTATAGAGACCAAAAGTAGACTCATGGTTGCTAGCCCCTGTGAAAGGAGGGGTAGGGAGTGACTGCTACAGGGTGCAAGGTTTCTTTTGGGGGTGAAGAAAATGTTCAAAAATTAATGATGATGATGTTTGCACAACTTTCTGAATATACTCAAAATCACTGACTTGTAAGGATGAATTTTATGATGTGTGTATTTTTTTTATAAAGGCCAAGAGACATTGGATGAAGTGCAGCAGGGTGGATGACACTGCAAAGTTGAAAGCTGTCTGTAAACTCAGCCAGGCATTCTGAAAGGGGGAACAAAGGGATGAGGCACCAGTTTTGGAAAAACAATGCCCAGCCAACCCGTTGCTGGGTGGGTTCTGTGTTGTTCTCATCCTTGGGACAGTCCGCTCTTTCATTGCCGGCTTACTGTAAGCTGCTTACAGCATGCAAAGTAGGCCTGATGAACTAGTCATTCTAGGGAAAGAAAGCACTAGCAAAACAGAAACCTGAAATGCAGGCTGCGCAAGCCCTCACAGCCGTCTCTCTCCACAGTATAAGAGGAGTCAAAGGTACAACCTTAGGCAAGTGATGAAGACAAAGTTAGTCGTAATTGACTTTGGAATGGAGCTGGTCGTGACTCAGACACAAACCAAGTCAAACATTCCCTCCACGTCTGCAGATTCCCACCTCTTTCCTCTCCGTCCCCCGTCCCCTAGGCTGCGAAGTAGATGACGTTTCTCATTTCACTGAACCAGACCTATTTTCTTTGTAGCTCTTAGTTAATAGACGTACACATAAACTAACTCACATCATCTTCACCAAAAGGTGTTATTACTGTAGATTCTTAGAACTGAGGCTCATAAAGATTGAACAACCTTCACACAAGCAAACAGGCAGCAGATGGCAAAGCAGGACCCAACTGGGCTCTCCTTCCAGCACCGTTTCAGCTCCATGAAGCTACAGGAAACAGAGACATGGGAGGAAAGAAAAAAACATTATAGCAAAAAGTGGAGGAGAGGGAAAATAAGGCAGAGGAAAAGGAGAACACAGGAAAAGAAGCAGAAAGAAAGAGGTAAGGAGGTTGAAAGCAGAAGGTAATAGATGCTTGAGGTTCAAAGTGAAGAGCAGAGATGATGGTCCTAAGGCTGGATTGTGGCCTTTCTGCACAGTCATGGAGGGCACACTCTGAGACACCCAGGGCCAACACTGGGCATGATGTTTGCGTGATATCTCAAAATACCAGAGCAAAATGACCAGAAGCTTTCCGAAAATGTAATTATTACCATGCCATGCATAACAGGGTATCCAGGACTCCTGCCCTATTGCAGGTAACATATTTAGTAATACAATGCCATATTCCTCTTTCCAGTTAGAAAATAAAGTTGGATAGTAACTGCTTCTTCACCATGCCTTCCAATTTAAGAAAGGTGGATGGCTCTGCCTTATGCTTTGACTCACACTATCACCACCTTCCACTGCCTCCCTCGGGAGGAAAAAAAGAGAATCTGTGAACTGTCAACAGTAAAGGCAGAAACTAAACAAAACATACTCCTTGAATAGAATCGCAGACATTTCTATGGGTGAAATCAACTACTCTTGGGGGTAATCGTTTAAGAGGCTACACCACCATAAAACACGTACACATTTCTCAAGCGTTCTCTGGCAAGTGTTAGCTGTGTCTCTTTTACCAGCTGTGGAAACAGAACCTAAGATCTATTCCTGCTTCCTGCCTTGGCATCTGTCTAACGAGAGAGCCCACCATCCTCATTGACTCAGAGGAGCTGGTTTGATCCAGATCTTCAGATTCCTGATAGGGAAAGGCATCAAAATAAGTAGAGAACAGCAGTTCTTCAAGAAAGAAAAAATAGAGTGGGCCACAAACTTTAATTAATATTGCCCACCACCTCTCATTCATCTCCTTTCCTTATAACTTCCTTCATGTCAGTCATTGCAATTACCAATTATAAAAGCAGAAGAGGTGCTCAGAAAGCCATGTGTGGTTATTTTCGTTCTTAGCACCTGTCTCTTACATCTCTTGCAGCCTAGTTATGCAAACATGCCTGCAGATAAACTAACTAGCCTATTCATTTGCCAGGTGGGAAAGTTTTCCTCAAGGATACTTTCAATTACTTCCTATTTTGTTCTAGAAATTGAAGGGGGCTGTGTGCAGTAGACACTTGCTGAATGCTTGTTAAACAAATCAAGGGCATCTCCACCCAGTCTGAGAAATTATAGACATTTAAAAGTGTTATTTAAGGTAGACGGCAAATTATCAACTTTCTGGGGTTTGTTTTTACAAAATTTTACAAAATCCATCTAAGAATGAATAGTTCCAAAGACTGCTCAAATAAATAAACACCCTAAATAATTCAGTCGAAAGTTTCTGTTTTGTTATCATCTATAAAATGAATAAAAAATCATTCTACACTGTTGCTTTGGTTTGTTTTATTTTAGAAAACAGAACCTTTATTTACCACTCAAAGTTCACTCTTAAAACAAACTCTTAGAAATTTCTGCTATTTTTGATGGTTGTCTGACACTTTCTAATTCAGAAATCCAATTCTAAATTTAGTTTGGGGGAAAATATTGGAATTTGGTTACTTTGCCTTTCCAAGTTTGGAAAGGAAGTTCACTGAGTTTGACATTCCTCTATGTTCTCTTTTAAGTGTGTTGAAACTCATGTGACTTCTGTATGAGTTAGGATTCTTCTGGCTGCAAATAACCAAAACCTCTGAAGGCAGTTTAAACAAGAAAGAATTTAAATTAAGGATATAGGGCAGTTCATAGTAGCCAAAGGCAGGCTGGCCTCAGGAAGAGCCTCAGAGCTGGATCACACTATGCTGTCCAGAAGCCAGGCTGTCTTTCTGAACCATCTCGAGGCCTTCAGAAGCCAGGCTGTCTTTCTGAACCATCTCGAGGCCTTCAGAAGCCAGGCTGTCTTTCTGAACCATCTCGAGGCCATCAGAAGCCAAGCTGTCTTTCTGAACCATCTCGAGGCCATCTGAAGTAGAGCCTTCCAGAACCTACTCCTGGAAGTCAGCTGCCCATGCATTTTCAGTGAGCTTTGTTGTTCCAAATGGCTTCTTCATTTTGATCTCAACCATTACTCCTGTGGTAGTATCACATATTCTCCTATATAGCTCTGGAAGCCAGATGCATCTGATCCAAATTCCAGTTTGATCCTTCATTATCTCATGGCCTCGGGGAAGTCACTTGACGTCTCTGAGGTTCTGCGTAGGAGAAGATGCTGTAAGTGGCTTCCTTCCCCAAATGTTGCAGGGGCCACAGACAACGCCCAGATTATGCCTACTACAGAGGAAGGGGCCCAGAATGGAAGAATTCAAATTCTTTTGATGTTGGCTCTATGCTTTTGAGGCCCCCTTCTCTCCTACAACACAATCTTTTAACACAAAATAACAAGTGAATAACAGGCATCTTCCTTCCGGCCAGCTTCTAGGGCAAAGTCTGGGTGCAGGACTGTTAGCTAGTCTGCTTGTTATAAGTTCTTATGGATTGAGAGATGGATGACACCTTAATGACTTGTCCTGCCCTATCACTAGCCTATTGACTGTCCTTGGAAGCCACCTGTGTGAGCTGGGCTAGCCTGTGTTGAGATCCAGCTGACGTTATTGTCATATTCCAGCAGGAGAGATTTCCTGTAGGGGGTTGGGATGAGACATCCTTAGACATTCTTCTCCCCGTGTCCTTCCTCAGGGACTGGTTTTGACTTCTGTGATGGGTCCCTTCTTTGATTCTACACTAGAGCCTAGGAGCCACATCTTATTTGCTAATAAAGTCTAACAGATGACTTAGTGCTCATGTGCTCACCAGGAGGAGGGCTGAAGTAACAACACTGAGCTGGCCTCGTCCTGACTCTGACTTGGGGGACTCCTACTTTTATCGAGATGGTATGTGCAGGGCATTGTCTGGACCTGGAGCCTAACATAATATGAAACAGACAAAAATCTCTGTCATCATGAAGTGTACTTTGCAGTGCTGGTCGTGCAAGGGAGGGTTGAGATAGACATAAATAAAATAAGTAAATACAACACATAGATATTGATGTATGTTGATAAGTCCTAAGGAACAAAAAATAAACCAAAGAAGAGGGATTGGACATTCAGGTGGGAGAGGGATTTGGGCTAGGGCAGCCAGGGAAGACCATGAGGAAAGGAGAGAGCCCCGCGCCTCCTTCGGGGAAGAGCCTTCTGGGCAGAGGAGCACACGCCAAGGCCCTGGGGCAGCAGCTGCCGGCCCCGTTGAAGGGCTAGGGCACAGCTGTGATGCGCAGGGGCTTGTGGCCAAGGGAGTGGGTAGTGTTGAGGTCGGAGGTGCCTTAGGGTCAGATCATTTAGGGCTTCGTAGGGCACAGTAAGGACTTGGGGCTTCACCCTCACTGGAAGCCAGTGGAACCTTTGAAGGGAAAGTAACTAACGTGATCTGACTTTCTCACAATGGTGGGGAAGACCCACTTGGAGCCGTGTGGGGACTAGGCTGGAAACCAGAGGCCAGGCAGGAGGAGCCCAAATGGTGGGAAGTGGGATTAGGATGGAAAACCGGAGTGGTAAGAAAGTGGTGGGATTCTCTCCATATTTGAAGGCTCAGTCAACTAGATATCCCTGGTCTATCTTCCTGTGATGGCTGTGATAGATTCCCACAGACTTAGTGGCTAAAACAACACAAATGTCTAGTTCTGGAAGGCAGAAGTCCAGAATGGGTTGGCAGAGCTGTGTTCCTTCCTTGCCTTTGTCGCAGGGCTCACAGTCCCATGCCGCTCAGCAACCTCATCACATCTCCCCCGACTCTGACTCTGGCCCCTCTTGCCTCCTTGGTAAGGACTGTCGTGGTTGCAGTGGGCCCATCTAGATAATCCAAGATCCCTAATCTAATGGCACCCGCAGATGTGAACTGCCGTATGTGAAAGGTAACATATTCCCAGGTACTGGGGGTGAAGATGTAGACATTCCTGTGGAAGCTTTTACTTTATCTGCCATAGTTAGAGAAAAAGAGGTGTCAACACTCTCTCCAAGGCTTTGGGCTGAGCAGCCACAAGGAAGCAGCCGAAGTGGATGAGGTGGAGGGTATGAGAGGCCAGATGGGGCAGCTGTTGTTGGCTCCTCTTGCAGGTGGAAGTGACCTTGTCCCTGAGACGGCAGAAGGCTGGAGTTGGAGGGAGAAGGCTGGAGTCAGACACTTGGGAGGTTTGGTACTAAACGGCACCTGGTGCTACGTCCCAGGGAGTGAGTGGAGGTACAGGAGAGGAACATGGAGGAGTGACATCCGTCAGCAGTGCTCCTGGGGGTGGGGGAGGTCAGAGAGGCTGGAGAACCCCAGACAGCTGGTGTCCTGAAAGCCAAGGCCAGAAAGGGCTCTGGGAGGGGGAGGGGCTCCCCATGTCCAGGGCTGCTGAAAGGTCAGTTTGGGGGAGAACAAGGGACTGAGTTTAGATTTCAAAATTCGGAAGTCACTATTGACCTTTGTAAGGGACATTTTGGAGAAAGAGTGGGAGGTAAAAATCTGTCAGAAGAAGGAGAATTGGAGAAAATGAGTTAAGCAACTCTGTCAAGAAGTTGTGCTGCAGGCTCGGCGCCTGTGGCTCAACGGGCTAAGGGGCCAGCCACGTACACCTGAGCTGGCGGGTTCGAATCCAGCCTGGACCTGCCAAACAACAATGACGGCTGCAACCAAAAAATGGCCAGGCTTTGTGGTGGACGCCTGTAGTCCCAGCTACTTGAGAGGTGGAGTCAAGAGACTCGCTTGAGCCCAGGAATTGGAGGTTGCTGTGAGCTGTGATGCCACGGCACTCTATTCAGGGTG